>JAXIVJ010003376.1:0-95013 GCA_036785665.1 Chirona hameri
GTAGGGATAGGTGTGCTGGGAGGGCGGAGTCGAGGAGCTGGGTGTCGTCTGCGTAGGACACCAGACGCCCGTGAGGAAGGTACGATGCAAGGTCGTTCGTGAAGATGCTGAAGAGGAGTGGGCCCACGAGGGACCCCTGAGGGACGCCGTGGGATAAAGGAAGGGATAGTGATCCGCCTCTCACCACCTGCAGCCGACCATCGAGGTAACTCCGGAACCATCGGGGATCGATGCCGTACCACTGTAGCTTGGTCAGGAGGACACCGTGGTCAACGCTGTCAAAGGCTCTACTAAGGTCGACGGAGGTGACGGCGACGACATGTCCCGCGTCGATCCGGCGCGTCATCCATTCCACAGCGTCGACCACGGCATCCTCCGTCGAGTGGCACGGCCTGTACGCGTATTGTGAAGGCGCCAACAGGCTGTGGGAAACGAGATGCGCCGACAACTGCGTACATACAACCTTCTCGCATAATTTTGACAACACTGATAAAATCGATATCGGCCTAAAATTGCCAGGAGCATCGCGAGGCCCAGATTTATGAAGAGGGAGAACTGAGGCAATTTTCCAGTCACTTGGGAAGACGCAAGTGATGACAGAAGTGTTGACGAGATGAAGCAAGTGAGGTCCTAAGACAGCGAAACAGTTTTTCAATGCAAGTAGCGGCACACCATCGAGTCCAACAGCCCTAGAAGAGGACAGTTCTTTCAAGGCACTGGAAAGCATGGGTAAGGTCACCGGTTGTAAGACTAGCCGGGCTGTGGTGACGCACGGTGGTCTCGGAGAGAGAGGTGGCACGCTGTGGCAGCCGGCTGCCAGCTCGGCAGCTATCTTAGGCCCGACTGAGGCGAAATGGCGATTGAAGTCGTCAGCTCGGTCCATCGGCATATCCTCGGCGCCGCCGCCTCCTCTCGTGGGTCGAAGGGCGAACTCACGGATCCCGCGCCAGAAACTCGCACGATCAGACAGCATGGTCGCGCACAGAAAGTCGCGTTTCGCCTGGGCACAGCAACTCTTAACCCGGTTTCGGAGCCGCCGATACTCGATAAGGGCGGTCTCCGTACCGTACCTGTGCCATTCCCGGTAGGCCCGGTCGCGCTCACGCATTACACTGCGCAGCTCGTGGTTACCCTCCAACCACGGGCAGCGTGGGCGACGTGGGGTCACAGTTTTCAGGGGACAGTGCACATCGATGGCAGACGACCATACACGCTATGAACGTCTCCAACTTCCCCTCGATGTCAGCGGCCCGGTATAACGGGTCCCAGTCTGACAGCAGCAGATGTAAACTGAGCGCGTCCCAATCTACTTTGCGCCAGGGGCGAGCTCGGAAAGGCGTAGGACGCGAGTGCTGACGCCTGAAGGGCGCGCGAAGAATGGTGGTGAGGTGGTCTGCAATCGCTACCGGTGGCACCGAGACGGCGCTCTCCAGATCCGGCATACTGGTGATTATATGGTCAAGGAGTGTGGCGGTCGGTTCCAGATGGGTGGGAGTGACAACAAGTTGACAAAGGTTCAAATCATTTAAAATTGAAATATAGCGGCGCACAGTGGGAGTTTGAGGACGCAGAAGGTCGATGTTAAAATCACCAAGACAAAAGACGGGTCTACCAGTGGCGACAGCTGCGCGAAGTTGGTCGTGTATCTCGTCGAGGTCTCCTAATATCGGCTGAGACGGGGGACGGTAGACAACGCCCACGGTGGCCGAGCGCCGCCCACCGCCGCTCACCGACACCCACAGCGACTCGCAGGCTTCACTGGCGCTGGAGATGGGTAGGACGGCGCAGTTCAGGCGTTCCCGGCACAATATCGCGACACCACCACCACGGCTCGCTGTCACAGCACGATTGTGGCACCGCCGGGTCGGCCGGTCCCTGCGCACCAGCCTGTAACCGGGAAACACTAATATCCTGTCCGTGACACGATCTGTCAGCCACGTCTCTGTGATACACATCACGTCAAGGTCGTGATCACGCACTGTCAGACTAACGCAGTCCATTTTCGGGATCAGCGACCGGACATTCGCATGGCCGATCGCGAGAGTGTGAGCAGGCCTCGTGGTCTCGGTGTGAGATGTGGGCCGACTCGCTGCTTGCCGGGTCTGGCCGGTGTGTCGGTCGGTTGCAGCGAGCGCCGGCCCCGGCCGCTCGCTGGTAGCCGCGTCGGGTGGGTCGGCGGCCGCCGCCGCTGCCGCCGCTTGGTCTGACGGAGTAGCAGGCGTCAGCGGGTCGTCTCTGTCTTGCGTTACTGACCCTGTCGTGGTGACGGATGGTTGTTGGCACACTACACGACAGGGCCCTTCGGGGTCCCCAGTGCCAGGAGCAGTCGGCTGGTCGCTGCTCCCTCTCTCCCTCGCTCGGCGGGCCCGCCACCCGCCCCGGGCTCCCCGCCGCGCCGGCCGCCGGGAACGTGCCCCGGTGACCGTTTGGCCGCCTGGCATTTGTTGACTTTAGCCGGGCGGCACTGCGGCGGGTATCCCCTGGTCAAGGGGGGTTGCCATGGCGACGGCCAGGCTAGTGGTGTTCATCTGCACTGCCGCGTTAGTATACGTTGGAAAAGAAGTAGTTCTAGAAAATAAACGCAGGACTCTTGAAGAAATGCAATATTCAAGCACGTAATATCACTGCCGCACCATAGAGAAAAAAGACACCTATTTGACTGAAAACTTGAAGCGTTCACACACTTTTGCTGACACAGACACTTCCCAGGTTTCTGTCTTCCGGCTTGGTTTTTCACACAGGTTTCAAAATCGCAAATCTTCTAAGGTAGATAATAAGTCGAAGAAGCAACTCACAGTCTTTGCGGTGTAGCACGCAGATGAACTCGAAGATAACAAACACGTAGACACTAAATTTCACGAAGCCGGTGTCTAATTCCCCGAGTAAAACCGAAAACAGTGAGGAGCGGCCGGGGGTCGCCCGTCTAGCGCGCCACCCGGCGGGAAGCATCAACGTAGAGGAAGCATAGACGTAGAGGACATGAATCTGGGAGGTTAGAAAATAAAACAAACGCCATAATTCGGCCCAAATTGTTTAAATTGCCTCAATTTCTGAAGAGATAATTAATTCATGCCTAGAGAATATAAAGTCCCGTGTAAACGCGATTTCTATCTACACTACAATTTGCGCATAAGCATCTCAAACATGGGCGTAGCCAAATAGTATTGTAACGCTCAACTTCACTGATGAAATAAAATGTTTCGCTATTTGGCACATGTTACGTTTCATAGTCAATACTAGAGATGCACCTAGGGACCGATGATTTTGAGTTTCCAAGCCCATCAATGACCAAAGATCAGGTAGCAGATCTCCCGAGAAAATAAAACGCCTCTAGTTATTACGTTTGAAATGTTTGACGCGATCTGTTCCCCGTGCTTCTCTCATTTTGACCAAACTCCAGAAAACCTGTGCGCAGCTTCCAGACAGGTATGCAGTAACTGGTTGACACCAGGCCCTGTATCCGTTAATTATGCCTTCCCAAGTCATGCGCGAGACCGTCTCCACATTTGTTGCGATGCTGTATATTGTAAAAATCAGCCATGTATCGCGCCAACTAATCACACATACCTGCTACGAAAATACCGTATCGGTTCACCAGTCGCCACTACTGCGTGTTGTCATTGACCTCATTTCGTCAACTCTCGACAGTTTACCGCATATCAGTAGCACACGCACCTAAAATTCGCACACCAGTAGCACACGCAGTCACCTTACACGACATTGATTTATCATGTCTCAGATCCCATGCTGTAGGGGGCTCTCTCAAAATCAAGTGACAGAAATCCGCGAAGTTTTCTATAAAAAAACTTGTGGGGGCCCGCACACAAGGGGGACGCTTTTAGGGCTCTGACCCCCCCCCCCCCCCCACCCCCTCCCGCTGCGAAATGGGATCGTGCGTGCACCACTGGTCACGTCCCACTCGAAATCCGAACAAATCACCGCCGGTAGAAGCCGACAGGATGTGATAACGGCATGGTACACTCCAGAGAGACGCTGTGATGCTTTGGCGTCATTCTCTGTCTGAAGCCGACAGGACGTGGTAACGACATGGAACACTCCAGAGAGACGCCGTGATGCTTTGGCGTCATTCTCTGTCTGAGGCCGACAGGATGTGGTATAGGCATGGAACACTCCAGAGAGACGCCGTGATGCTTTGGCGTCATTCTCTGTCTGAGGCCGACAGGATGTGATAACGGCATGGTACACTCCAGAGAGACGCCGTGATGCTTTGGCGTCATTCTCTGTTTGCTTTCGAGGTATCTCGTCGGAGATGTTAATGTTTTTGTTAACGGATTCCACCTTGTGAGGTTCGACTTGCTTATTGAATGGTCATTTATTCAAAAAACACGCATCTAGATTGTGTATTGTATTTGTTTGGCAGTCCAAACATTTATCGGCAATATCCGTTTTGTTTCGGGCGCGACAACTGTGCATTAAAATTAGTCAATGATTTGCCCAGTCAAAAATGACAAACGCACCATGAATACGGTGACTGAATAGGTACAGGTTACATTTGTATGTGTCGCTGACTTCTGAAAAATCGCGGAGGCATCAACATTATAAAGTCGATGCTTTGTGTGCAGCATCTGTATTACCGTAAAGCAGGCGTAATGCCAAAATTAGATACAAATATCGAGGAACATTCATTTCGTTGAAAACGCCAACACCAGCACCGAAAAGTGCGAAAACACCTTCCACGTTCTCCCCGACTTCGAAGCCCGTGCTTAACCACTGTGGTAACTGCAGCGATACATGCTTACTGTGGTAACTGCAGCGATATATGCTTACTGTGGTAACTGCAGTAATATATGCTTACTGTGGTAACTGCAGCGATACATGCTTACTGTGGTAACTGCAGCAATATATGCTTACTATGGTAACTGCAGCGATACACTACACATGCTTACTGTGGTAACTGCAGCGATATATGCTTACTGTGGTAACTGCAGCGATATATGCTTACTGTGGTAACTGCAGCGATTCATGCTTACTGTGGTAACTGCAGCGATGCACTACACATGCTTACTGTGGTAACTGCAGCGATACATGCTTACTGTGGTAACTGCAGCGATATATGCTTACTGTGGTAACTGCAGCGATATATGCTTACTGTGGTAACTGCAGCGATATATGCTTACTGTGGTAACTGCAGCGATACATGCTTACTGTGGTAACTGCAGCGATACACTACACATACTTACTGTGGTAACTGCAGCGATATATGCTTACTGTGGTAACTGCAGCGATATATGCTTACTGTGGTAACTGCAGCGATACATGCTTACTGTGGTAACTGCAGCGATACACTACACATGCTTACTGTGGTAACTGCAGCGATACATGCTTACTGTGGTAACTGCAGCGATATATGCTTACTGTGGTAACTGCAGCGATATATGCTTACTGTGGTAACTGCAGCGATACATGCTAACTGTGGTAACTGCAGCGATACATGCTTGCTGTGGTAACTGCAGCGATACATGCTTACTGTGGTAACTGCAGCGATGCATGCTTACTGTGGTAACTGCAACGATACATGCTTACTGTGGTAACTGCAGCGATGCATGCTTACTGTGGTAACTGCAGCGATACATGCTTACTGTGGTAATTGCAGCGATACATGCTTGCTGTGGTAACTGCAGCGATACATGCTTACTGTGGTAACTGCAGCGATACATGCTTACTGTGGTAACTGCAGCGATACATGCTTACTGTGGTAACTGCAGCGATACATGCTTGCTGTGGTAACTGCAGCGATACATGCTTACTGTGGTAACTGCAGCGATACATGCTTACTGTGGTAACTGCAGCGATACATGCTTACTGTGGTAACTGCAGCGATACATGCTTACTGTGGTAACTGCAGCGATACATGCTTACTGTGGTAACTGCAGCGGTACATGTTTACTGTGGTAACTGCAGCGATACATGCTTACTGTGGTAACTGCAGCGATACATGCTTACTGTGGTAACTGCAGCGATACATGCTTACTGTGGTAACTGCAGCGATACATGCTTACTGTGGTAACTGCATCGATACATGCTTACTGTGGTAACTGCAGCGATACATGCTTACTGTGGTAACTGCAGCGATGCATGCTTACTGTGGTAACTGCAGCGATACATGCTTACTGTGGTAACTGCAGCGATACATGCTTACTGTGGTAACTGCAGCGATACATGCTTACTGTGATAACTGCAGCGATACATGCTTACTGTGGTAACTGCAGCGATACATGCTTACTGTGGTAACTGCAGCGATACATGCCTACTGGGGTAACTGCAGCGATACAAGCTTACTGTGGTAACAGCAGCGATATATTCTTACTGTGGTAACTGCAGCGATACATGCTTGCTGTGGTAACTGCAGCGATACATGCTTACTGTGGTAACTGCAGCGATACATGCTTACTGTGGTAACTGCAGCGATACATGCTTACTGTGGTAACTGCAGCGATACATGCTTGCTGTGGTAACTGCAGCGATACATGCTTACTGTGGTAACTGCAGCGATACATGCTTAATGTGGTAACTGCAGCGATACATGCTTACTGTGGTAACTGCAGCCATACACTACACATGCTTATTGTGGTAACTGCAGCGATACACTACAATGCTTACTGTGGTAACTGCAGCGATACATGCTTACTGTGGTAACTGCAGCGATACACTACACATGCTTAATGTGGAAACTGCAGAGATACATGCTTACTGTGGTAACTGCAGCGATACATGCTTACTGTGGTAACTGCAGCGATACATGCTTACTGTGGTAACTGCAGCGATACATGCTTACTGTGGTAACTGCAGCGATATACTACACATGCTTACTATGGTAACTGCAGCGATACACTACACATGCTTACTGTGGTAACTGCAGCGATACATGCTTACTGTGGTAACTGCAGCGATACATGCTTACTGTGGTAACTGCAGCGATATATGCTTACTGTGGTAACTGCAGCGATACACTACACATGCTTACTGTGGTAACTGCAGCGATATATGCTTACTGTGGTAACTGCAGCGATACATGCTTACTGTGGTAACTGCAGCGATATACTACACATGCTTACTGTGGTAACTGCAGCGATACATGCTTACTGTGATAACTGCAGCGATACACTACACATGATTACTGTGGTAACTGCAGCGATACATGCTTACTGTGATAACTGCAGCGATACACTACACATGCTTACTGTGGTAACTGCAGCGATACATGCTTACTGTGGTAACTGCAGCTATACACTACACATGCTTACTGTGATAACTGCAGCGATACACTACACATGCTTACTGTGGTAACTGCAGCGATACATGCTTACTGTGGTAACTGCAGCGATACATGCTTACTGTGGTAACTGCAGCGATACACTACACATGTTTACTGTGGTAACTGCAGCGATACACTACACATGCTTACTGTGGTAACTGCAGCGATACACTGCACATGCTTACTGTGGTAACTGCAGCGATACATGCTTACTGTGGTAACTGCAGCGATACACTACACATGCTTACTGTGGTAACTGCAGCGATACACTATACATGCTCACTGTGGTAACTGCAGCGATACACTACACATGCTTACTGTGGTAAGTGCAGCGATACATGTTTACTGTGGTAACTGCCGCGATACACTATGCATGCGTACTGTGGTAACTGCAGCGATATATGCTTACTGTGGTAACTGCAGCGATACACTACACATGCTTACTGTGGTAACTGCAGCGATACACTACACATGCTTACTGTGGTAACTGCAGCGATACACTACACATGCTTACTGTGGTAACTGCAGCGATACATGCTTACTGTGGTAACTGCAGCGATGCACTACACATGCTTACTGTGGTAACTGTAGCGATACACTAAACATGCTTACTGTGGTAACTGCAGCGATACACTACACATGCTTACTGTGGTAACTGCAGCGATATATGCTTACTGTGGTAACTGCAGCGATACATGCTTACTGGGATAACTGCAGCGATACACTACACATGCTTACTGTGGTAACTGCAGCGATACACTACACAAGCTTACTGTGGTAACTGCAGCGATACACTACACATGCTTACTGTGATAACTGCAGCGATACACTACACATGCTTACTGTGGTAACTGCAGCGATATATGCTTACTGTGGTAACTGCAGCGATACACTACACATGCTTACTGTGATAACTGCAGCGATATATGCTTACTGTGGTAACTGCAGCGATACACTACACATGCTTACTGTGATAACTGCAGCGATACATGCTTACTGTGGTAACTCCAGCGATACACTACACATGCTTAATGTGGTAACTGCAGCGATACACCACTCTTCTCCGAAATTGCGGAACACATCACAGTTTCGCCCTATTCACCGACCTCGAGTGAAACGTGCGAACTGATGACCTGTGTTTACACTGTACCCAACGTGACGTGTTTGCGTCCTTCGGATACCAGATATTACAAGAGACGGCGTCAGCACAGCGAGCGAATTCACCGCAAGCCGTGGCTTGGCGTTCGACAGTCATTCACCAAAGCCGAAGCACTGCCACCGCACGGCGATCCGGGGTGTTACCGAGTCAGAATTAGAGACGCCCTCTATACTCTGGTCGCAGAAGCGGACAATCTCGAGCGAGCGCGACGACAGAGCAGCTCGCGCCGAGGGAAGTGTTCGAGAGCAACTGCCCAGCGGTAAAGAAGAACCATGCCGATTCTTGAGATCGACACAAATGTGGCGCAGGACAAGATCACTCCAGAGGTGGTGCAGGAGCTCACCAAGCTACTCAGCGAGATGCTGGAACTGGGTATCGAGGTGAGATATCATCGAGGTGAGGTGAGGTGAGGTGAGGTGAGGTGAGGTGAGGTAAGGTGAGGTGAGGGGAGATGAGGTGAGGTGAGGAGAGGTGAGGTGAGGTGAGGTGAGGTGAGGTGAGGTGAGGTGAGGTGAGGTGAGGTGAGGTGAGGTGAGGTGAGGGGAGATGAGGTGAGGTGAGGAGAGGTGAGGTGAGGAGAGGTGAGGTGAGGTGAGGTGAGGTGAGGTGAGGTGAGGTGAGGTGACGTGACGTGACGTGACGTGACGTGACGTGATGTGATGTGATGTGATGTGACGTGACGTGACGTGACGTGACGTGACGTGACGTGACGTGACGTGACGTGACGTGACGTGACGTGACGTGACGTGAGGTGAGGTGAGGTGAGGTGAGGTGAGGTGAGGTGAGGTGAGGTGAGGTGAGGTGAGGTGAGGTGAGGTGAGATATCATCGAGAGGAGGTGAAGTGAGGTGAGGTGAGGTGAGTTGAGTTGAGTTGAGGTGAGGTGAGGTGAGGTGAGGTGAGGTGAGGTGAGGTGAGGTGAGGTGAGGTGAGGTGAGGTGTCATCGAGGTGAGGTGAGGTGAGGTGAGGTGAGGTGAGGTGAGGTGAGGTGAGGTGAGGTGAGGTGAAGTGAGGTGAAGTGAAGTGAAGTGAAGTGAAGTGAAGTGAAGTGAAGTGAAGTGAAGTGAAGTGAAGTGAAGTGAGGCGAGGCGAGGCGAGGGGAAGAAAACACACTGTAATGCTACTTGAGAGGGTGAAGAAAACACACGGTAATGTAACTGTGAATGGAAAGCAAACACACTGTAATGTAACCGGGGAGGGGAAGAAAAGACACTGTAATGTAACCGGCGAGGGGAAGCAAACACACTGTACTGCTACTTGAGAGTGGAAGAAAACACACGGTAATGTAACTGTGAAGGGGAAGAAAACACACTGTAATGTAACTTGAGAGGGGAAGAAAACACACTGTAATGTAACCGGGGAGGGGAAGGAAACACACTGTAATGTAACCGGGGAGGGGAAGGAAACACACTGTAATGTAACCGGGGAGGGGAAGGAAACACACTATATTGTAACTGTGAAGAGGAATAAAACACACTGTAATGTAACCGGGGAGGGGATGAAAGCACACTGTTATGTAACTGGAGAGGGAAAAACACTTATGTAACTGGACGTCCCCTCTGTATGATGTTGTTTATTTTGCTTGGCAATGACGTCACTGGCTACTACGGCTACGTTTAGGAAACGTCACTGATTATCATTTCAAAATGTCCTTATCACTGATGTCGTATGTTTGCATCACTATTGAGACCAGTTGACTGGATTCCTGATGTCACTTTTTGTCATCACGTCAATAATGTCATTTGACGCCATTTGTCACCATCTGAATTCTGACATCAATGACGTAAGCTGAATGCAATCACTATGCATTTTGCATCCCATTAGACTGATATAAGACTGATGTATCGGTATTGGTGATAGGTGACGTCACATCGCTGACGTCACATCACTGACGTAAGACTGACGTTTATGTTATAGTGTTGTGTTACGTGGCATCAATGACATCATACTGACGTATTTAAACAGTCACATCACTGACGTCACACTAATGTCTCTCAGCAGTGATGATTTTAGACGTCACATCACTGAAATCACTACACTGACGTCTATAGGCAGTGATTATATGTGATGGGTGACGTTACGTCACTGGCATCATACTGACGTCTCTCAGCAGTCACATCATGACGTGAGACTGGCGTCTTTCCGCAGTGGTCATGTGTAACATCACATCACGGGGATCAGACTGACTTATCGGTTGTGGTGATGTGTGACGTCACACCGCTGACGTCAGACTGACGTCTCTCGGCAGTGTTTCGCGGTGATATTCCGTCCCAACCCGCTGATGATGTGGGCAGGAACGTCAGAGCCCTGCGCCGTCGGCCGACTGACCGCCATCAGTAACATCAATGAGGAGGCCAACAGGACACACTCACAGAAACTGTTCCAGTTCATGAACGACAAGCTCGGCGTCCCCGGACACAGGTCAGTGAAGGGTTGTGGGTTCGAATCCCGGTGGCGGTGTTTTTTTTTCGCTTTGCATTGCTGTAAAGCACACCATGATTTAAATATTCACCTTCAATAATGCACATCATGTGTGGCTCGTGTTGCCAATGGTCAGCAAACTGTCGGTGCTTGAAAGAAAGCGATCCATTTGTTGTCGTTTGTTGTCGATCAAATCGAGCTTAATAAACACAGTCATCACAGCGCGTGAATATCTCCCACTATCGGCGTGTTTTCGTTCGCAGTATGTATTTAGTGTACTATAGTCCGTTCCCTGATGACGTCATGTTTTTGTTCGCAGGATGTATGTACTGTACTACAGTCCCTACACCGATGACGTCATGTTTCTGTTCGCAGGATGTATGTGGTCAGTGGTGTACATAGTCGTTCCCCGATGAGGTCATACTTTGGTTCACAGTATGTATGTGCTGTACTACAGTCTGTTGCTGATGACGTCATGTGTCTATTATCAGGATGTATGCAATTTAGTCCAGTCCCTTCCCCCGATGACGTCATGTTTCTATTCGCAGGATGTATGTGCTGTACTACAGCCCACCCCTGGCGACGTCATGTTTCTATTCGCAGAATGCATGTACTCTTGTACAGCCCTCCCCTGATGACGTCATGTTTCTATTTGCAGGATGTGTGTACTCTACTACATTCCCTCCCCTGATGAAGACATGTTTCTATTCGCTGGATATATGTATTCTACTACAGTCCCTTCCTCTGATGACGTCATGTTTCTATTTACAGGATGTATGTGGTGAATTACAGCCCCTTCCCTAATGACGTCATGTTTATATTAGTCCGCCCCTGTAGCTCAGTTGGGAGAGTGCCGGACTTCTGACCTCACCCGGTAGTGGCAGCCCGGGTTCGAGTCGCTTCGGCGCTCACTATTTCCCCCCGACTGGGATGGCCTGTGGCCGGTGGCAGCGGTCGCACTCAAGGTCAGGTGACGTCAGAGGGCGGGGCGGACCGTGTCCAGGTATGTCGGGCACGTAAAACTTTCGCTTTTAAATTCTGCCGGAATTCAGGAATTGCTTGATCGGGTGGTGGGGTCAGGGCCTGCGCAACAAGCTATGCTTAGCGCGGGGCCTGACCTCGGAAATCCATCCATTCCAAAACATTCGGACTAAATGAACAAAAAAAAATCGCAGGATCTATGGACACTAATACAGTCCCTCCCTGATGACGTCATGTTCCTATTTGCAGGATGTATTTGCTGTACTACAGCCCTTCCCCTGATGACGTCATGTTTATATTCGCAGGATCTATGGGCACTAATACATTCCCTCCCCTGATGCCGTCATGTTCCTATTTTCAGGATGTATTTGCTGTACTACAGCCCTTCCCCTGATGACGTCATGTTTATATTCGCAGGATCTATGGACACTAATACATTCCCTCCCCTGATGACGTCATGTTCCTATTTGCAAATATGTATTTGCTGTACAACAGCCCTTCCCCTGATGACGTCATGTTTCTATTCACAGGATGGTTGTACTGTACCACAGCCCCTCCCCTGATGACGTGGGGCACAAGGGTGTGCTGGTTTCCGACCTGAGGAAGGCGAGTTCGAGCTAAACGCCGTCCGTCCATCCAGCTTAACGGCTGACGACTTCGGGGCTCGACTGGCGAAAATGGTGATATGAAGTGAAAGGTACAGGGTTCGACTGGCGAAAATGGTGATAGGAAGTGAAAAGTCCAGGGTTAGACTGTCGAAAATGGTGATAGGAAGTGAAAAGTCCAGGGTTAGACTGGCGAAAATGGTGATAGGAAGTGAAAGGTCCAGGGTTCGACTGGCGAAAATGATGATAGGAAGTGAAAGGTCCAGGGTTCGAGTCTGGCCTGTGGTGGCTTTTTTCAACTTGCAGGGTTGTGGATTGAAAGAAATAAACGTGGTGTGCTTGTCGCGCTCTAAACAAACTTTACGTTTGGAAGATTACTTGTCCTGTATTGCGTTGAGTTTGCAAACAGTCACAAATAATTACGCTGTGAACAATTCGACCACATTTTTTGGAAGCTGCGTAGTGCTTGCGTGTTGCATATCGAGTTGCAAAACTTCTCGGTCAAAGAATATGCAAAGCAGTTTGCCAACCATGTACAATACCTCGGTGCGTCAGAGTAAGTCGCGTTCAGTGTCAATGACAGTGACTTCTTTCGTCTTTGTCGTCTCAGGTTAGGACACCTCAGGGTCTCTGGTCAAACACGTCTGTCCACCAGGTGGCGCGGTGCCGGACAGATTTCAGCTATCGCCGGCCCGATCAGCCAGCGCCGGGTGGCGCCCGTGACATTGTGTTTCGGCCCGATCAGGCACTGTCATTGTTTCGTCTTTGCTTTCCCGGCGATGCCAACGTGAGGTGATGTGTATGTAATTAAACACCAGTTTGTACCGTTTTTGGGTGTTTCAGTCAATTTGTGTTCGTGTTCCGCAGGTAACAGTTAATGAGTTTCACACAGTAGTATTAAATGTGTACAGTCTCTTTACTATGTTCCAGCATACTCAGACAATCTTCCGGCGTAACTAGATGGCCCTGCGGTCGACGTAGAATAGCCTCGTGCTAGTAGGGGTGTACCCACAGTCAGGGGTGTTAAAAAGTGCGAACTTACTATATATAGTGGGCGACAACATATTCCCTATAAGAACTTGCTCCGGGGCCGAAAATGTCCCAATTTAACAATCTGCTTTGCTCTGTGGTCATCAATTATGTAAGGTGTAATGCACAATTACACATACTTTTCAAATTAGTTGCCAAGTTTCTTTCTTTATAATTGCTAGTTGTGAACCCCAAATACCACCACCCCCAACCTTCGGCCGATATATTTGTATCGGATAGAAATCATTATCGGCCAAAATACGTGTCCTGAAATGTCTAACGTTCTGGGCCGCGATCGTGGCGTGAGCCACTTCCATTGCTTTAACATAGGGGCCGCGAACCACCGGCCATAATTTTAAGAGCATAATTTTATATAATAATTTTTTTTACATAATTTTTATATTGATGGCCTTGATTAGCTTGAAGTTGAACTGATACGAACCTGGGATTCTATTGTTTGAATTTGCTTTGGTTTTGAAACCTGGATATTTGGTGATTAAAGGAAATAGTTCACCTTCAACATGAGTTTTGAACTGAAATAGCAGTTTTGTAGCCCGTGTTGAGAAATCCTTATCGGGGACTTTTCTTGGCTGAAAGACTCTCCGGCCGAAGATATTTTGCTTTTGGCGAAGGAATACGGCGCATATATGATGTACCGTACCGTCTGAAAGTGCCAGCACTGCCATGGAGCATGCGCAGACCAATAACGCACACCATAAAATCAATAATTTACAATCTTCTGTCCTGAATTGGCGCGATGTAAGACCATTTTTAAACAGAAAAAAAGAAACTGTATTAAAAAATATAATAAAATCGTGTTCTGAGAAAAAAAATCCGAAGGTGAACTATTTTCTTTAACGAAGAATCTATAGAGTATAGGAAGATGGATAATCCTGTGTTGGTAGGTACTTGCTCAAAATGATTTTGTTTTAGTAAAATTATCCACGGTTGAATGAAAGCTTTAAAAAATAATTAGAACACAAATGCCAATTGAAGTATAGAACTTGTATATTCATTATTCATTGATATTAGGTAATGTGGAGATAGCATTTGGCATGTATGATGTGGTGTACGGCCAACAACCGTTGTAACTCTATTATTCAAACTCAGACGTTGCTGAGAAACTGTTTGCCCATCAATCTGGCTGCCTGTTTTTAGATCTGTAGCCAGATGTGAGTGGAGGAAGGGGGAAAACTGTAGTTCACTGGCCTTAGTTCTTGTGATGACAAGATGGGTGAACTGAACGGTGGACAGTGGGGATGATACCCGACCAAGAAGGATCTGCATTGTTGCTGATGATGTGGCTGTTGGCACTGCGGTTATTTGTTGGTTTTGTTGGCTACTGTCATTGTTTTTCACTTGTGCCGTCTGCCTACTTCACTTGTAGGTCATTTGCCTTGCCGGCATCCATAACATATTGTAGCGTAAAATATCGCTTTATGCTACGGGCCCGCGTCGCCGGCCGTGTATGGCGCGGGCCCGACCGCCGGACCAGCGGACCGGCGCGGCTTGGGGCGGGGGAGTGGCGCAGGACGAGAGGAAGGCTCGGTCATGACCAAGGCCATAGAGACTAGGTAGACCCGTCCGGGGTAGACAGCGAAATGCGTGATGTCATGGGCACGTGACGTCACACGCTCCCTATTCAAATAGTGTTAAATCGGCCTACTTTCGCGTCCTACCATTTGCATACCTTAGGTTCCAGAGGGATCAATTGAGCACTAAATGATAGATTGAAACGTCCTCTACAGCTCGCTTTTGGGACATTTTCTCCTAAATAGCAAGGGTGAGCCGCTAGACGATGTTAAAGCAAGGCATGCAACCGAGCGAGGCTCATGCCCATATAAGGCATTGTTTGGATTTTGGCCACGGGAACTGGCGTTGGATGCTGTTTTTGGTTGAAGTGCGAATTTTGTATTATTTCACCTGGTTGTTGATGAAGTAATGTGACTTGAGGATACTTTGTAGTAGTATCTATCAGGTGAAATTATTTTTACATCTGGATTACACTTGTTTCACCTACAATTATGTTGAAGATCGTTGAGTGACGAATGCGCCACCGTAAAAAAACATGGCGGCCGCGCCAGTCGAAGGCCTAATTCTTTTGGTAGACCGAGAAGTGCCACGAGACGGTCTACGAAAAGAAATACGCTTCTCCCGATTCGGCCACCCTATTGGTGGAAATCGAGCTGTCAAATGACGCCATGGGACAGGGTGGACACGTTACGGAGATAGCCATGACACCCCCCTGAGTCATGACCAGCCGTCTGCCACGAGCGGAATAAACGCAGAGTAAGCGAAGACAGCCTTTGGAGGAAGCGGCGGAAGCGACTCAGCAATATCATCTATGAAAATATGTTTTGTTGTCATCATCATCATCATCATTTATTTCTTAGGACTTCCACAATTCATGGCTCTTCCAGTCTAGCGTCATTACAATACACACAGACACGCCCGTCGCCCACACCCGCACACACACACACAAACATACACACATATACCTACATACATTCGCCAAGGATAAAAAGCTGTAAAGGCTCCTAAAACCTAAATCTAAAAGAACATATACACATTTCACGCTGTTGTATCGGTTAAAATCCAATTTCTCGCACACTTCCGGCATCCCGCTGCGGTGCGGGTATCTTTAACATGAGCAGGAGCCAAATTCCACTGCTTGGTTGCGCGGTAGTTAAAGTAACGTCTCGCGTGCTCGGTGCGAACCCGGGGTAACTGCAACGCGCCTGCCTGCACAGCTCGAGTATCCCTTCCAGAAATCTCCCCGCGATATACAAAACTCTCGCACAGGCTGACTGGTGCGTGGGGGGAGTTCAGAAGGAAGTGCATTCTCGACAGGTCACATTCGCTGATCAGTTGGTCGACACTTGGCCATTTTAGCTCGTTTAACAGCTGTGTCACATGTGTCGATCTACGAACACCAAATACGACCTGTGCACAATGGTTAATCACTTTTTGAACGCGACGTCGCTGCGTCTTGCCACATCCAGCCCAAGCAGATAAACAGTATGACAAGTGTGGGAATACAAGCTTCTCGACTATCAATTTCTTCGCTTCTTTTGGTAACCGTTTTGCGAGTTTGGACAACCCCCCAAGAGTTGCATAACTGCGACGTATTACTAATGAAACGTGATCATCAAAAGTGAGACCACCGTCTACGACCACCCCTAAAATCTTAATGTTAGCAGAGGGCTTGATTTTGGCCTCACCAAACTGAACTTCAAAATTTGATAGAGCACGCCTCTGTCTATGCTTTATCAACGCAAGATCAGTTTTGACTGGATTAATGTTTAGGCTATTCTCAATGAACCACCGCTGAGCCTTTTCCATTGTAGATTGAACCTGAGTTTTAGCTGCAAAATGTTGTCCGAGGTGTCTCTGTGAAGAAATTGAACGTCGGCCGCGTACATTACAATTTTCGAATCAAAGTAAGATACTAAGTCATTGGTAAAAAGTAAAAATAAAATTGGCCCCAGTAATGACCCCTGTACCACTCCGTGAGTGATCGGAAAAGTATTTTGCCCTCCCCTGACCTTCTGAACACGTCCACTCAACCAATCCTGGAACCAATGACCATCTATGCCATACCAGCCTAGCTTGCCCAACAGCCGGGGATCGGACGCTGTCGAACGCCTTGGACGTGTCAACTGTCGTAAGACAGCCGACTAGACCGCTGTCCATGCCGTCCATCAAGTATCCGACCGCATCCAACACCGCCGACTCCGTAGAACGCCCGGGTCTGAACCCATGCTGTGCATCACTCAGTATAGAATGCGATAGTAAGTACGACATCAGCTGCTGAGACACTACACTCTCCGCCACCTTTGCTACAGCAGACAGGATAGACACCGAATGCATACTCGAAATTGTCTTGTCTTGCCGTCTTGCGGCTTACCTGATTGGTATAGTTTCAGTTTGAGGTCCCTTCTGCTGCCATTTTGCTATCGTCTGATTCATAGGAGGATCATCATCAAATCAATATTTCCCTTCTACACAACTATATTTCCTTTCTCTACAATGTATAGGTATAGTATATGCTGCACTATTGTAGGAATACCGAGGTATTCATGCACACGCACATCTCCGGTCTCCCGGGTTCGACCTGGTGACCGCTGTGTCTTGTGTGCATGGGTTCCTTCCATTCCCTGTGAATGCCATCCTTGCATGCCTAATGAGACAGGGAACCCTAACAGGTGAGTTGAACATGTCAGTTTCATTTATTGTTTAAATAGTATAGAAGAGAGGAGTTTTCCTTGGCATTCCGGATGGATGTCTTGTGATAGTTTATTTGTTGTTCTTGAAAGATAGGTAAATCCTTGAATTTCAGATAAATATGGGTCACATTCCTTACCCAGATACCTGTTCATATCATACATTTATGTGCAATGTTTTGTGTGCATTTTTTGTCTTTTCTATCTATAATTACTCGTATATCCTATTTTAAGCAGGAATATGTATATGTTCAATCATGCTGAAGTGACAACATTTGGTCCAGCAGATAACCAACCACTACTTGTTGACTTATGACTGACTTATGAGGAATCACACCCAATTTAGACTTTTACTCTGGGGACATGGTTACTGACATTCAGGAAATTCATACAAACTGTAAGTATAACTCACTATCAGAAGGCTTTCACTTGCAAGAAAGATTCTCTATAATGTACACTTAAATGCTAGGTCATTGAAAAACAAAATGGACAATTTCTTAACCTTCCAAGGCAGCTCTGGTGTTGAGTGGTCTGTAATAGGTGTGTCAGAAATATGGTTAAAAGCAGAGATGCTTCAGTATTTCAACATAGATGGTTATAATATGTTTGCCTCTTGCAGAGATGTAAGTGAAGAAGGAAGAATGCTATGTATGTGAACAATAAATTTAATGCTAAACTGAGAAATGACTTAGCAGCTATAAACAATGATAATCATACAAATAATTTGTTGAAATAGAGCTTAAGGAGAAAAATACTGCCAAGAATGTAATACTTGGAAGGATTTATAGATCTCCGAACTCTTAACAAACATTTATTGATTAGATGGAACAAGCTCTAACTGCATTTGAAGAATAAAATAAACTTGTTGCACTTGCAGGTGATTTTAATCTAAATATATTAAAAGAATCAGAAGATAACAGAAGACAGCGGTGACGTCACACCTCTCCCAGTGGTAAACTAACTCCCGCAATTCGCCCAGCTGAGGCGTCAATCGACACTCCCCGCATGAGTATTGCGACACCTCGACACCCCATGCGACGGTTACGTTACGCCTCTCCCAATGGTAAACGAACTCCTGCAATAAGCCCGGCTGAGGCGTCAATCGACACTCCACGCATGAGTATTGCGACACCTCGACACCCCTTGCAGCGGTTATCAAGGGTGTTCCGTTAAACCTATACACCCCATGCAGCGGCGATCACGGTTGTTCCGGTACACCTCCCTGAGTCCTAAACAAAACACCTTCCAGGCGACGTATTTTAGGTTGTGTGGGCATCACACGGGCTAGGGGTGTCGACACCCTGCGTGGGTGTTGATTTTTGTGAGTGTATGATCCAAATATATTACCTGACCTTTCTTGGTGGACCAGCAAAATTTGCAGAGGTAAAAAAGCTCCAACTTGCCCTCGGGCGTTGGAGACTCTTGTACAGTCTATATTATACCTTTTTTTGTCCTGGAAAAGAACGGTGATTGATTTGCACCGCGTAGCGGCGCGATTTTTTAAAATTAATTTTTTGGTCTGGCGCGATTTTTGTTGTTGTTGATTTTTTTGGTCTGGATATAACTAGGCCGGATGACCTAGAAAATCGAAAGGTTCTATGTGTATCAGCCCAAGAACACCAATGCAGCCACTCAATGAGATTTCTCCACTGCAAAGATCAAAGGAATTTCGCTGCAGTGGCACACAAATTTGATATTTTTAGGCTTATTTATCAGAAAATTATAACAGCTTGGTTGCAGTTGCTTGCCAGTTTCAAATACGTTTCATGGATTTCCAGCCATGAACCATATGATAAAAAAGCCCAAACGGCAGGCACTATGGGCTCGTTCGCGAGAAGAAAAAAACATAGTCCTCGTGACATCGATGATTTATCAGGACGCACGTATGTGGGTAATAAGCGCCGTTTATGCGGCGGTTTTATTAATAGTTAAATATAATATGCGGCGCGTTTTTCTCTCTCTTAATTTTGCACCATTTTGCATAAAATAGCTGGGTGGGCACCAGGGCATTGGTGCCCCGCCTCCCCCTCCCAGATTCAAGGGGCATGGTGCCCGGTGCCCCCCCCCCCCTGTTACACCGCCTATGGAAGTGGCTCCCGACTTCCGAGGGATCACGACTCCCGATTCCCGAGACAGAGTGCCCCCTCAGGCGGCCAGAGTGCCCCCTCAGGTGGTCAGAGTGCCCCCTCAGGTGGTCAGAGTGCCCCCTCAGGTGGTCAGAGTGCCCCCTCAGGTGGTCAGAGTGCCCCCTCAGGTGGTCAGAGTGCCCCCTCAGGTGGCCAGAGTGCCCCCTCAGGTGGTCAGAGTGCCCCCTCAGGTGGTCAGAGTGCCCCCTCAGGTGGTCAGAGTGCCCCCTCAGGTGGTCAGAGTGCCCCCTCAGGTGGTCAGAGTGCCCCCTCAGGTGGCCAGAGTGCCCCCTCAGGTGGTCAGAGTGCCCCCTCAGGTGGTCAGAGTGCCCCCTCAGGTGGTCATAGTGCCCCCTCAGGTGGTCAGAGTGCCCCCTCAGGTGGTCAGAGTGCCCCCTCAGGTGGTCAGAGTGCCCCCTCAGGTGGTCAGAGTGCCCCCTCAGGTGGTCAGAGTGCCCCCTCATGTAGTCAGAGTGCCCCCTCATGTAGTCAGAGTGCCCCCTCAGGCGGTCAGAGTGCCCCCTCATGTAGTCAGAGTGCCCCCTCAGGCGGTCAGAGTGCCCCCTCAGGTGGTCAGAGTGCCCCCTTAGGCGGTCAGAGTGCCACTCAGGTGGTCAGAGTGCCCCCTCAGGTGGTCAGAGTGCCCCCTCAGGTGGTCAGAGTGCCCCCTCAGGCGGTCAGAGTGCCCCCTCATGTAGTTAGAGTGCCCCCTCAGGCGGTCAGAGTGCCCCCTCATGTAGTCAGAGTGCCCCCTCAGGCGGTCAGAGTGCCCCCTCATGTAGTCAGAGTGCCCCCTCAGGTGGTCAGAGTGCCCCCTCAGGTGGTCAGAGTGCCCCCTTAGGCGGTCAGAGTGCCCCCTCAGGTGGTCAGAGTGCCCCCTCAGGCGGTCAGAGTGCCCCCTCAGGCGGCCAGAGTGCCCCCTCAGGTGGTCAGAGTGCCCCCTCAGGCGGCCAGAGTGCCCCCTCAGGTGGTCAGAGTGCCCCCTCAGGTGGCCAGAGCGCCCCCTCAGGTGGTCAGAGTGCCCCCTCAGGTGGTCAGAGTGCCCCCTCAGGTGGTCAGAGTGCCCCCTCAGGTGGTCAGAGTGCCCCCTTAGGTGGTCAGAGTGCCCCTTCAGGCGGTCAGAGTGCCCCCTCAGGTGGTCAGAGTGCCCCCTCAGGCGGCCAGAGTGCCCCCTCAGGTGGTCAGAGTGCCCCCTCAGGCGGTCAGAGTGCCCCCTCAGGCGGCCAGAGTGCCCCCTCAGGTGGTCAGAGTGCCCCCTCAGGCGGCCAGAGTGCCCCCTCAGGCGGCCAGAGTGCCCCCTCAGGTGGTCAGAGTGCCCCCTCAGGTGGTCAGAGTGCCCCCTCAGGTGGTCAGAGTGCCCCCTCAGGCGGCCAGAGTGCCCCCTCAGGTGGTCAGAGTGCCCCCTCAGGCGGCCAGAGTGCCCCCTCAGGTGGTCAGAGTGCCCCCTCAGGTGGCCAGAGTGCCCCCTCAGGTGGTCAGAGTGCCCCCTCAGGTGGTCAGAGTGCCCCCTCAGGTGGTCAGAGTGCCCCCTCAGGTGGTCAGAGTGCCCCCTTAGGTGGTCAGAGTGCCCCTTCAGGCGGTCATAGTGCCCCCTCAGGTGGTCAGAGTGCCCCCTCAGGTGGTCAGAGTGCCCCCTCAGGTGGTCAGAGTGCCCCCTCAGGTGGTCAGAGTGCCCCCTCAGGCGGCCAGAGTGCCCCCTCAGGCGGCCAGAGTGCCCCCTCAGGCGGTCAGAGTGCCCCCTCAGGTGGTCAGAGTGCCCCCTCAGGCGGCCAGAGTGCCCCCTCAGGTGGTCAGAGTGCCCCCTCAGGTGGTCAGAGTGCCCCCTTAGGTGGTCAGAGTGCCCCCTCAGGTGGTCAGAGTGCCCCCTTAGGTGGTCAGAGTGCCCCCTTAGGTGGTCAGAGTGCCCCCTCAGGTGGTCAGAGTGCCCCCTCAGGTGGTCAGAGTGCCCCCTCAGGCGGTCAGAGTGCCCCCTCAGGTGGTCAGAGTGCCCCCTCAGGTGGTCAGAGTGCCCCCTCAGGCGGCCAGAGTGCCCCCTCAGGTGGTCAGAGTGCCCCCTCAGGTGGTCAGAGTGCCCCCTCATGTGGTCAGAGTGCCCCCTCAGGCGGTCAGAGTGCCCCCTCAGGTGGTCAGAGTGCCCCCTCAGGCGGCCAGAGTGCCCCCTCAGGTGGTCAGAGTGCCCCCTCAGGTGGCCAGAGTGCTCCCTCAGGCGGCCAGAGTGCCCCCTCAGGTGGTCAGAGTGCCCCCTCAGGTGGTCAGAGTGCCCCCTCATGTGGTCAGAGTGCCCCCTCAGGCGGTCAGAGTGCCCCCTCAGGTGGTCAGAGTGCCCCCTCAGGCGGCCAGAGTGCCCCCTCAGGTGGAGTGCCCCCTCAGGTGGCCAGAGTGCTCCCTCAGGCGGCCAGAGTGCCCCCTCAGGTGGTCAGAGTGCCCCCTCAGGCGGCCAGAGTGCCCCCTCAGGCGGCCAGAGTGCCCCCTCAGGTGGTCAGAGTGCCCCCTCAGGTGGTCAGAGTGCCCCCTCAGGTGGTCAGAGTGCCCCCTCAGGTGGTCAGAGTGCCCCCTCAGGTGGTCAGAGTGCCCCCTTAGGTGGTCAGAGTGCCCCTTCAGGCGGTCATAGTGCCCCCTCAGGTGGTCAGAGTGCCCCCTCAGGTGGTCAGAGTGCCCCCTCAGGCGGTCATAGTGCCCCCTCAGGTGGTCAGAGTGCCCCCTCAGGTGGACAGAGTGCCCCCTCAGGTGGTCAGAGTGCCCCCTCAGGTGGTCAGAGTGCCCCCTCAGGTGGTCAGAGTGCCCCCTCAGGTGGTCAGAGTGCCACTCAGGTGGTCAGAGTGCCCCCTTAGGTGGTCAGAGTGCCCCCTCAGGCCTTGTGTTTTGCCGTTTTAATAATACTTTAGTTGCGCTTCGTTTGAAAGCGAGGTGAAATTCGTTTGTAGTCACTTCCATCACCTATGGGACCCCTCGGCCCATTGGGCCCCTTTGAGGCTCAATGAGAGGCCATGGCCCCTGCTCCCCCCCCCCCCCCATCTGGATCCGCCACTGCCCATATCACGTCTTTCCAGGCACCGTGCCCCTGCCTCGATCGGGCCTGACCAAGACCGGGCCCCTACCAGAAACGGGCCCCTCATAAATACGGGCCCCTCAGAAATTTCGAGGGGGCGGGGGGACAGCTGACCCCTTTGATCTCCCCCCCCCCCCCTGCGTGCGCCACTAGTAGTGGGTTACATTAACCATGCGGCGTCATTAACCATTACATTAACCATGCGGCGTCATTAACCATTACATTAACCATACAGCGTCATTAACCATTACATTAACCATACGGCGTCATTAACCATTACATTAACCATACAGCGTCATAAACCATTACATTAACCATACGGCATCATTAACCATTACATTAACCATACGGCGTCATAAACCATTACATTAACCATACGGCGTCATTAACCATTACATTAACCATACGGCGTCATTAACCATTACATTAACCATGCGGCGTCATTAACCATTACATTAACCATACGGCGTCAGCAGTGTACGGGGGACGGGGTTTGACACAAATATGAATAAATACAATACCAGTGAGCTGGGGCAGAACATAAGCCGGGGTCGAATGAATCCTGGATCCGCTTTTGTCATCATGATTCGTGATCCCTTTGTTTTTAAAGGGATTCTACGGGTTTCCGTCCTGAAAGGAAATGCACCTTTTTGCACTTGATGATATGAGCTTTAAACACGTTTAAAACATACACCATGCACCTCAATGCTAATTTAGTACATTATTTCTGAAATTATCAGCGTTAAGACTTTGGCATTTTTCAAGATTTGTATCAGATAACGAGTACTTGATCGGCATTACTGGCCATTACTTTCTTGTCTTAGAATCTGCATCAAATTCGATGGTGCAGTAATCTGCGCGGCTGAGACAAAATAGCGGTTACGAACTCACAAGCAAGCTGCCGCAAGAGGGTTTATTTACTGTTCACTATAGCACGTTCACCATAAAAAGGTCACGTGACCGTGAAGAGAAAAATCCAAGATGAAGGCCAATTCCACCCCGGGACACTTCTCCCGAACGACTACCCCCATATCAATATAAATGAATTGAATTAAGCTTAACTTTACATGAAGGTAAGCCTGAAATTGTAAAATTGTGAGAAATTGCTATGTAAACATATCGCCTTGATATAAATTGATGACATTTGAATCCTATGATATCAAAGATCCAAATTTTAACCCTAATGTTCTATATTGCAAGCAATCCCCGCTTTACAAAAGCCCTGCAACATGTCCGCTATTTAGCGTAGTGTATTTCGTGGTTAACCCGCGACTTACTGGGGGGCTATTTTTTGCTCCCCCTCCCGTTATTTTGCAATAACTCCTGAACGAACACCAGTATCGTCACCAAACTTGCAGTACCTTCTCTCACATCAATTCTACACATGTTGACAAAAGGACAAATATGAGGTTACGAAAGCTGAACCGGGAATGACGTCAGAGTGACATCATGTTCTTCGGTTTGTGTTGTAAAATAATAGTTTGCGGAAAACGCTGTCAAAGGTACAATGTTTGAGATAAACTCAATTGTTTTACATCAAATTACTTGCAATAGACCGGGATATCACACTGTTATCTCGGATTTTTTATTTTTTTTTATTCAAAATTTTGAGAAATCCAAATACATTTGTTTTTGTTTTTACAAATTTTGCAACAGAAAATCAGAATTAACCAAAACCCGGAATATATGTGATTGAGACATGTTCGGTGAATATGTGTACCAAATTCAAAGTTGATATCTTTAAAAATGATTGACTTATCATCTTTAAATGGCAAAAATCGACCATCTCTCACAGCATTACTATGCATAAAACACGCATTTCCGTTTTTGCTTTTTTACTTCTATGTATATGGAACAAACAATGTTAGAAGGTAATTTTTCGCGTTCTAGACGAAAAACAAACCAATAAACATGTGTTACAACGTCTAATGACCGTAATCTGGAGTTTGACCTCGTGACCTCGGATGACCTTGACCTGACCCAAGGTCATAAACAGCTTATAAAGGTACTTAGAAGTGTCAGACACACGAATCATACCGATTTATCGACTGCTTATGCGTTTAATATCGCAATTTTGCGCGACAATTCCATCCATCGAGACCTTTTGACACGGTCAAACATTTTGTACTTGACCTAACCTGTGACGTCATCAGTAACCCCGAGGTCAACAATATTATGTTTCCCTCGATACATTTTCCAGGGCTATCGAATTCCGTTTGAATTTTTATATTCGGTCCAGTAGTTCCGGAGATCCGGGGGGGCAAAAATAGCCCCCCCCCAGTAAGTCGCGTTATGAAATATATCCCAGTAACTCGCGGGTTAATTGGCTTTCTAATGATGTTTTACCGGTTGATACAAGTTGTGAGGTAAAACAAAGTGTTGGGGGTTAATAGGTTTCGCGAGACAAAATCCTCTTTATGCCCACTGTGCGCCGGCCGGCTTATGGCGGCTGAACGGGCGGGGGCCGGGGCCGGGCAGCGCTTGGTTGGAGCGATCGACCTACACGAGGTGCATGATTAATCGCTTTGAATAACAAACATTGAAGATACGAAATAATTGTTAGATTGTATCGTGGCGACTCCTCCCTCCCCCCTCCCTCTACCAGGCGTGGAGTGGTGTAGTGGCGCCCCTGCACCCCTCCCTCTACCAGGCGGAGCGGGACACAGGCCGGCGTCCGCGGCATGTCAGGCCGGCAGCTCCCTGGACTGCGCTGATGACGCACCGTTGACAACACACCAGCTCCTGATGGTAGAGGGTCTGCTCCAGTGGCGCCTCCCGGGAGGAGAGGCACCAGCTCCTGATGGGTCTGCTCCAGTGGCGCCTCCCGGGAGGAGAGGCGCCAGCTCCTGATGGGTCTGCTCCAGTGGCGCCTCCCGGGAGGAGTTTAGAGCAACTTGGAGCAGCCCAGAGCAGCCGTGTGGGAGCCGCCACGGGAACGATCGGAGGCGTTTAGAGGAAGTATCAGCTGTTTGCGTCCATGGTTGGGTGTCTGTTGACATTAACAAATGTGTCAGCCGCGCCATAAATGTACTCCTCCGATTTCCTCCGGTTGTCACTCCTCGATTTCGGGAGCAAGTTGGAGGAGTTTAGAGGAGGTTTCGGGTGCAGTTGGATCAGCTTGGAGCAACTTGGATCAGCCACGGGAACGACCGGAGGGACTTGGATGAGGTTAGAGGAGGTTAGAGGCGCCACTGGAACAGACCCATTGACGCCGCCACACAGACAGTCTGACTCGCCTGACTGGCAAACAGCCGACTGCGGTATGGCGCGGTCACGTCACCAGCCTTGCACCGGAACGCAGAGCGAGGCGCTGGCGGCGCCCGGCCGCGGCCTTTCTGCGCAGTACCTACCGCCAGGGGACCATGGAGTAGCAGCAGCTCCCTAACCGAGGCCGCCCCGACGCCGTCAATGACAATATCAATACCGAAGGTGAAACTTCGCTCTCCCTTGTGGGCAGAGTCTTATAGCGCAGAGCCGGCCGGGAGGGACGGGTGCCGAGAGTGGCCAATGGTTTCACCTCACAGGAGCCGGTCGGGAGGGACGGGTGCCGAGAGCGGCCAATGGTCTCACCTCACAGGAGCCGGTCGGGAGGGACGGGTGCCGAGAGGGACCAATGGTCTCACCTCACAGGAGCCGGCCGGGAGGGACGGGTGCCGAGAGCGGCTGGTGGTCTCACCTCACAGGAGCCGGCCGGGAGGGACGGGTGCCGAGAGCGGCCGGTAGTCTCACCTCACAGGAGCCGGCCGGGAGGGACGGGTGCCGAGAGCGGCCAATGGTCTCACCTCACTGGAGCCGGCCGGGAGGGACGGGTGCCGAGAGCGGCTGGTGGTCTCACCTCACAGGAGCCGGCCGGGAAGGACGGGTGCCGAGAGCGGCCAATGGTCTCACCTCACAGGAGCCGGCCGGGAAGGACGGGTGCCGAGAGCGGCCAATGGTCTCACCTCACAGGAGCCGGTCGGGAGGGACGGGTGCCGAGAGCAACCAATGGTCTCACCTCACAGGAGCCACACGCTGATAGCTGTAGGCCCCTGGCTGGCGTCGCCACTGCTGACGTCACAAAGACGACTGCAGCGCTGATACTCTCGGACCTAGTGACCCGTGGGGCCGTGCCGGTCCGCCGGTGCAGTCGTCACTGTCCGGTGCAGTCGTCACTGTCCGATGCAGTCGTCACTGTCCGGTGCAGTCGTCACTGTCGGTACAGTCGTCACTGTCGGTACAGTCGTCACTTATGTCCGGTGCAGACGTCACTGTCCGGTGCAGTCGTCACTGCCCGGTGCAGTCGTCACTGTCCGGTGCAGTCGTCACTGTCCGGTGCAGTCGTCACTGTCCGGTGCAGTCGTCACTGCCCGGCTGTCCGGATAGCACTTGCCGGCCGGCCGGTGGTAGCTTTCACACCTTTCCTTACCGCTTTGTGTCGACATGTTGAACATGTTTTCAATGTGTTCAAGATAAAAAAAAAATGTGTTGGATTGCGCATGGGCGCCTTCAGAAACGTATTTTGGGAGGCATTTTGGGTCACTGGTATTTCATCGAAATATGAAGATAAGAATTTCGAACTCAGTGAATCATCTAAGCTGTTTTTGGTACACCTTGTGTTATTTTATGTTTTTGGGTCTCCCACAGGCGACTCCAGGAACAGGTTTTGGGAGCATGCGTACACACACGTTGTTTTTATTAACTCAAAACGTTATTTCGTGGTCTACTATCTCGTGTAATATCATCTGCATGGATCACAATTGTATTGTGTGGCATAGGCGGTTCCAGGGGTGGATGGCCCAATGTTATGGGCGGCTCCAGGGATGAAATTAGGGGGAGTTGTGGAAGTGGGCTCACGACGTGTAACTACATAGCAAAAGATATCAACTTGAAACTTGGTGACAAGTGAAACATTATTTTATTTGTATAATTCACTTGGAATCCAGGAGATCAACATTCTGTTCCGAGTTAATGTCTTTGGTCTGTTAGTCTGAGTTAATGGGTCTTTGCATCCCAACAAATGGTCATTTAAATAATTGTTCTGCCATCAGAAAAAAATATCCTCGCAGACAATTTCATCGGTCACCAGAAAGCTCCACCAATCACCAAAAACGTCAATTTCCCCGGTATATTTTGAGACTGTATTTGCTGGCGGCACCCAATATAGGCACTGGTCTCTTCCTCACAAACAACACGGCAACGCTGCTACATCACAGACGGTGACAGCTGTTTGGGTTTGTGACGTCACAAACAACACGGCAACGCTGCTACATCACAGACGGTGACAGCTGTTTGGGTTTGTGACGTCACAAACAACACGGCAACGCTGCTACATCACAGACGGTGACAGCTGTTTGGGTTTGTGACGCCACAAACAACACGGCAACGCTGCTACATCACAAACGGTGACACCTGTTTGGGTTTGTGACGTCACAAACAACACGGCAACGCTGCTACATCACAGACGGTGACAGCTGTTTGGGTTTGTGACGCCACAAACAACACGGCAACGCTGCTACATCACAGACGGTGACAGCTGTTTGGGTTTGTGACGTCACAAACAACACGGCAACGCTGCTACATCACAGACGGTGACACCTGTTTGGGTTTGTGACGCCACAAACAACACGGCAACGCTGCTACATCACAGACGGTGACAGCTGTTTGGGTTTGTGACGCCACAAACAACACGGCAACGCTGCTACATCACAGACGGTGACAGCTGTTTGGGTTTGTAATGCCACAAACAACACGGCAACGCTGCTACATCACAGACGGTGACAGCTGTTTGGGTTTGTGACGTCACAAACAACACGGCAACGCTGCTACATCACAGACGGTGACAGCTGTTTGGGTTTGTGACGCCACAAACAACACGGCAACGCTGCTACATCACAGACGGTGACACCTGTTTGGGTTTGTGACGTCACAAACAACACGGCAACGCTGCTACATCACAGACGGTGACAGCTGTTTGGGTTTGTGACGCCACAAACAACACGGCAACGCTGCTACATCACAGACGGTGACAGCTGTTTGGGTTTGTGACGCCACAAACAACGCGGCAACGCTGCTACATCACAAACAGTGATACCTGTTTGGGTTTGTGACGCCACAAACAACACGGCAACGCTGCTACATCACAGACGGTGACAGCTGTTTGGGTTTGTGACGCCACAAACAACGCGGCAACGCTGCTACATCACAAACAGTGATACCTGTTTGGGTTTGTGACGCCACAAACAACACGGCAACGCTGCTACATCACAGACGGTGACACCTGTTTGGGTTTGTGACGCCACAAACAACACGGCAACGCTGCTACATCACAAACAGTGATACCTGTTTGGGTTTGTAATGCCACAAACAACACGGCAACGCTGCTACATCACAGACGGTGACAGCTGTTTGGGTTTGTGACGCCACAAACAACACGGCAACGCTGCTACATCACAGACGGTGACAGCTGTTTGGGTTTGTGACGTCACAAACAACACGGCAACGCTGCTACATCACAGACGGTGACAGCTGTTTGGGTTTGTGACGCCACAAACAACACGGCAACGCTGCTACATCACAGACGGTGACAGCTGTTTGGGTTTGTAATGCCACAAACAACACGGCAACGCTGCTACATCACAGACGGTGACAGCTGTTTGGGTTTGTGACGTCACAAACAACACGGCAACGCTGCTACATCACAGACGGTGACAGCTGTTTGGGTTTGTGACGCCACAAACAACACGGCAACGCTGCTACATCACAGACGGTGACACCTGTTTGGGTTTGTGACGTCACAAACAACACGGCAACGCTGCTACATCACAGACGGTGACAGCTGTTTGGGTTTGTGACGCCACAAACAACACGGCAACGCTGCTACATCACAGACGGTGACAGCTGTTTGGGTTTGTGACGTCACAAACAACACGGCAACGCTGCTACATCACAGACGGTGACAGCTGTTTGGGTTTGTGACGCCACAAACAACACGGCAACGCTGCTACATCACAAACGGTGACACCTGTTTGGGTTTGTGACGCCACAAACAACACGGCAACGCTGCTACATCACAGACGGTGACAGCTGTTTGGGTTTGTGACGCCACAAACAACGCGGCAACGCTGCTACATCACAAACAGTGATACCTGTTTGGGTTTGTGACGCCACAAACAACACGGCAACGCTGCTACATCACAGACGGTGACACCTGTTTGGGTTTGTGACGCCACAAACAACACGGCAACGCTGCTACATCACAAACAGTGATACCTGTTTGGGTTTGTAATGCCACAAACAACACGGCAACGCTGCTACATCACAGACGGTGACAGCTGTTTGGGTTTGTGACGCCACAAACAACACGGCAACGCTGCTACATCACAGACGGTGACAGCTGTTTGGGTTTGTGACGTCACAAACAACACGGCAACGCTGCTACATCACAAACGGTGACACCTGTTTGGGTTTGTGACGCCACAAACAACACGGCAACGCTGCTACATCACAGACGGTGACAGCTGTTTGGGTTTGTGACGCCACAAACAACACGGCAACGCTGCTACATCACAAACGGTGACACCTGTTTGGGTTTGTGACGCCACAAACAACACGGCAACGCTGCTACATCACAGACGGTGACAGCTGTTTGGGTTTGTGACGTCACAAACAACACTGCAACGCTGCTAGATCACAAACGGTGACAACTGCTTGGGTTTATGACGTCACAAACAACAGGGCAACGCTGCTAGATCACAAACGGTGACAGCTGTCTGGGTTTGTGACGTCAGGCTGGACGGGTGTTTCGAAATGCACACTTGCAATAAGCAGAAACTCTAAAACAACGTATTTGGTAAGTAGATATTCGGCGGGGTAGAGCTGTGTTAGGCAATGCAAAGTTTCTAAGCTGTTCTTGTATCTGCTGGATATATGCTCTTTTTAGAGGCCTCGGTTGATTATAAATCTACATTTCAAAAACGCAGGCTGCTCTCGGCACACAAAATGAACGATTGTGACTGTCATATGACGTCATTTAGCCAGCTGGGTTTTCCCCCTGGACGTCACAACATGGCCTTAATAACTATACAGGGTAACTGACAAGAAGCTTAGGCTAGGTGTGACTTTGGGGATACAATAGCCGAGGGCAGCTGATCAATGAAATCCGTATTCGCGAGGCGATGGAACTCGTATATGGTTCAAGTTTCTTAGCCAGCCCAGAAGCAACACATATCGTTGTCTCGGCCAACGGCAGAGAAGGTAAATATAGAGATGAAATCAAGAGCTGCTGAACACAAAGAGCTGAACACAAGAGCTGCTCTCAATGAACTATGTACCTACAAGGCACGTGCGATACATAGATGCTCCACGATACCTATATCTGCCAGAGCATGAGGCGAGTATTCATGTACCTATTCGATCAGTAATCCATGGATGACTGGATTATTTAATATCAAGCATTCCGTTTTGAGTATTTCATTGCAGTACTGGCTTTAATGTCGTCATATGTGCACACTATTGCACTATTCCGCCCAACACTATCGCACTATTCCGCGACGATCTGAAGCTTCACGCCTTTTGAGCCACAAACGCCAGCAAATTTTGTACCAAGCAATGCACGTGCAACGTCCCTCAAGCCGTCTCCTAAGTAAATGTCTCTAGTCGGACGTAATATCTCCAGGACGAATGTTTCGACGCGAAACGTTCCTTGCACACGTCCCAAAACAATGTCTCTAGCAGAAATTTATCGAAAGAAACTGGCTAGAAGTAAATATCTCTGGGACACAAATCCTCAGGATAGGACAAAAGTCTAGGTAAGAACGAGACCAAAAGAAATAGCATTACCGACCAAGGCAGATGCCACACAAGCACAAGTTCACTATCTGCAGATGCAGGCTACAGCTGTAACCTCATGCCAGGGTCACCTACGGTCCCTTCAAAGGCGCCAGTGTTTTATCATGCAAAACACCCGTACTATCATCATGGGAGAGCGTCAATCGCGTCATTCAAGCAGGAAAGCAATGCAATAGATTATGAAGGTTGGCTTTTGCAGTGAAACGTTAGCGGGAAAATAACAGTATCCTGTTCAATACGAGAAAACAATGAAGTCCAGTGCAGAGATCGGTAAGAGTTTAAGAAGAAGCTGGTTGGTAAGTCACGCATTAACCGACAAAACTCTCACACGCCATGGCGAAACGATAAACAATCGTGTAACATTCTGACAGATCGTGTAACATTCTGACACCGCGCATTTACAAACAACATTCCCTAATGTGCACGACGCTCTACTTTCACTCTGCCCTTCCTCAATCATGACGCTCTACTTTCACTCTGCTCTTCCTCAATCATTTCGCTCTACTTTCACTCTGCTCTTCCTCAATCATTTCGCTCTACTTACACTCTGCTCTTCCTCAATCATTTCACTCTACTTTCACTCTGTTCTTCCTCAATCATTTCACTCTACTTTCACTCTGCTCTTCCTCAATCATGTCGCTCTACTTTCACTCTGCTCTTCCTCAATAATTTATTTCGTTCTACTTTCACTCTGCTCTTCCTGAATTTAATTTCCCTCGCTCCTATCAATCTATCTGTCTATGTATTTCTGCAAAGCTTCTCTGAACATTCATCAAACACAACATTACCTTCGAAATCAATCATTAACATGACAAATGATGTTACTTTCAGTTTGTAGATAGTTAATGGTCTGTTGACACATTCTCTTTATATTGCAGGTCTAAACAAAGGCAAGCAAATGCACGATGTTCCCACAAACTCCAATGGATGACACAAAAGCAAGGGCGTATTGCCGAGCGGGTTACCGTAATAAAGTTAAAAGAGATTATAGCCCAACATCTGCAACGAAGACCTAAATAAGCAAAATAAAAATAGAAGATAGGAAGGAGAGTAAGATGAATGCAAGCTACTTAATTGTGTCAAGTGTATGAAATGTACACCTTGTGCCAGCATAAAACTATGCTTTCTTCTAACCACGTTCGTGCTTTTTTTACATTTCCACCCCCTCATCCTACATTCGTATTCCTGAACCTGAACACTTAGCTCTTTCCTATCCAAATATTTCCTTCACTGAGGCGACAACTGATATCCCACAACAGAGACTCACTAAAACTGGCATCCTTAAACATAACTGACTCCACACGCATACACACACGCACACACACACACACGCACACACACACGCACGCACACACACACACACACACACACACACACACACACACACACACACACACACACACACACACACACACACACACACACACACACGTACACGCACACGCACACGCACACGCACACGCACACGCACACGCACACGCACAACATAACAAACTTATTACGCCTATTGCACTGGTTTCTTCACCATATATCGCCTCGGGCAATGTCTATTGTGTATAGATGTCGCCATTGTTGCATTATGCACGCAGTATAGATGACGCCACTTCGCCACTATTGCATTATGCCCGCAGGTAGAGAAGCCAGCTGATGGCGGCCGTGACGAGCAGCAGCAGAGACATCTTGTGGCCGGTGGCGGAGTTACAGTTGTCCTCGTAACATGAACAGTAGTGGAGCATCACCTGGGGGAACAAAACGGCGGTCAGCTTGAAGGGTTGGTGCTGATTATGATTAACCCGCGAGTCACTGGGGGGGGATTAGTCCCCCCTTAGGAATATTAAGAATATCTCAATAACTAATGCAGATATCGACGCTAAACTTTCAGTACCTTTCCGGGCATCATTTGTACACCTTTTGCAAAAAAATGTAAACATTTCGTCAGATATTTTTCGAGATATAGTGAATTTAGTGACGTCACTAAACACGATTTTGACACCAAAATCGGCTAAACTTTGCAAGGCCGTACAAATGCCGCATTTGAAGCAAAATGCAATCGAAAAACGCTAAAAAGTAGAACATTGCAAGGGCCAGCTATCCAGCTATCTCGAAATTTCGAAAATGTTGATTTTAGACCCAAAAACATATTTTTTGGTTGTTGAAAAAATGCTCACAAAATCAAATTTTTCAAAGATATTGAGAAGAAAAAAACGGAATATATGTCCGATAACGACATATAGGCAACTACCATACCAAATTGCAAAATCATATCATCTTTTTTGACTGTCATGGCATATAAAGTATGGGTAAATCATGACGTCATATTTTGAAATTTCGTTTTTTTGCTTTTATTGACCGGATACAGACAAATAAATACCAGCACTGTTTTTCGTAGATAAAACTGATATAGAAACATGTTTTTTTCGATTTATCAATTACATTTTTTGACCTTCAGTGACCTTAACTTGACCTGAACTTGACACTAACTTTACGTAAATGAAGTCATGTGGTAAAATGACTACAATATCGAATTATACGCGTAAAAGTATCCATACAACATGTGCTGTATGACTTTCGTAGATATTTTGTGTGTAGTGACCTTTTGTGACCTGACCTTGACCTTGATCTTCTCGAACAATCTCACTTTAGCCCATGTGGGATATGTATCATACCTTTGAGGCCATGGATGGCAAGTATTGTCCATAAACTCAAATACCTCGATTTTGACGTTTGACTTGACCGTGACCTGACATGTGACCTTAAATTGAATTTGTTTAAGTTTGCGTTAGGCTTATTTCATTGAGCGCTTTCGAATGCTGCCTTGCGTGTCCCGCTGCGATTATTAGTTCTGAAGATACCAGAGGGGGCTAAAAAAGCCCACAGTGAGTTGTGTTACAGAATATACCCCAGTGACTGCCGGGTTAACACGCGTAGTGGGGGGGGGGGGGCACTTTTGTCACCCCTCCCATGTTTTTCGTGAATAGCTCTAAAGCGAAGCGGAGCAGGGCGTTGTTTTGCGCGACATTAAAGCCAATTCAATAGCGGATCGATTGAAGAAGAAAAAAGAAGAAAATCAGTCGATCAATTTTTTCAGTTATATTTATTTGAGATCCAAGATAGCGGCCAGAATCGAGGTCGGCGAAGAGATATCTTCGGAACCAGCCGTAGGATCGGTATGATTCAAACGCCATTCGGTAGCCAATGTCAATGTTCATCCCCGGACACAACTTTGGACATATTGCTGGTGACCTTTGCCGTCACAGATGTCAAATTCCCCAAATTTTGATATTTGGACCGATTTTACCTCCATGACCTCGTTTGACCTTAAATATATTGATCTAAGGTCACACAAATTTCAGCACTTGTAGATCATCATACCACCTACCGACCCTGTAAGTTTGATCGTTGTAGCTCTCATATTTTTGGAGATCTTAGGGGGGCATTAACCCTATTTGTAACAGGCTCCTGGCTACCCCTATTTGTAACAGGGGGGGGGGGGGCGGATTCCGCCCCCCGGAGATCTCGAGATCTACCCGTCCGATTTTCAAAAATAAAACGGCGTTTGGTTCCCCTCAACACGTTCTACATTTATAAATAATAAAAAAATCTAAATTTTTGATAGGGGGGCAACAGGGGGGTAAAAACCACAAATTTTAGTGGTATTTTTGCTCCAACATAGCTTTCATGTTTATCGACCGATTTTAACACAATTAATACGAATCGATAGAGATTGAATCGGAAATTGATATATGACAGTGGTGTTTGAAAATTCAAAAATCATAGGCGTGTGCAGGTCACTCAATATGGGGGTGAAATAAATGCGTAATAAAACCATTTTTTGATGTGTTTTTTTAAGAAATGAAATGGTATGTGATTGTGACATGAGGCAAAACAGTTACAAAATCTTCTTTTTTTTTGCCATAGGCGGTACCAGGTTAGTGAAAAAGGGGGGTAAAATTGGAAAAAAATATTAACCGCAGACAAGTTGCTACCCAGCACTATAAATATGTTACTGATCGTAGATAGTTCCTTTTTGCATGATGTACTTCATAATAGGTGTATCCAGGATCCAAACTGGGGCGGCTCAATACCTTTTGATAAGTATATTATCCGCTATTATGATACTAACTAGTCAACAGTGACTATTTCACTTACAACTTCAATTAACATTGCTTACCCCCCTTTTACCCTACCTGGACTCGCCTATTATCTTATAATCGTTCGTAAAGTAGCATGTGGTGCGTGTTTCATCCGAAAACTACAGTATGTTATGTCATTGTACGCCCATGCCTCTTAGTTTCCTTGCAATAATATAACCCCCTTTCTTCCATTCCTGAGCGCGCCTTTAAAAAAAAATGACTTTATTCCCTTCCCTGGCCTCATATGTGCATATATAATTATAATCTAACCGTCTATTGCGCCGTTATCGCTGGCATATCGTCATCACCAAGCCAGTCACCCCCTTTTCATGTGCCTGAACACGCCCCTGAACCTCTATATGTAATAAATTATGCAAATAATGGAAGCAGAAGCTATATTTTACATCTTGATAACTATAAATCCCCCTTACATTGCTCTATTTGCTTCCCGCCAAGCATTGAATACTTCCTGGAACCCCCCCCCCCCTTTTCAAGCCGCTGAAACCGCCTCTGCCATGAAATTTTAATGATATTTAATTAACATCAACTAATTTTCACTTGTTGCAATCACCGTGAACCGATGTAACTCCTTCATACTTGAGGCAGTTACGAAGAAACCGTGAAGATCGCATTTCCGTATTATCGCCAAATATCGCCTCCGAACCCACCCAAAACTGTACCCTGGAACCGCCTCTGTTCAGGTTAAGAACTCAAAATTTTGACTCCAAATGCAGTATTCAATTCTATGAAAGGTCCCAAAATTGCATGGGCCTGCTCCCAGCCGTTCTGGAGATATCTGTGAAAAACATGAGGGGGGGGGCGGAATCCGCCCCCCCCCCCCTGTTACAAATAGGGTTAAAGTCCCCCCTCCACTGCGTGTTAGTGGCGCACCCCTCTCCAATGTGCGTGTTAAGTTATCAACACAGAAAAGTCAACAGCTAGTTCTAGAGTTAACTCTCGCCAGTGGAGGGGGGGGGGGGGGGGGGCGCACCTCAAGGGGCCACCACAAGAGTGGTGGTGGATGCCACCACCCTCGTTTTTTTTCTTCTCGGGAATAACTCGCGTAGTTATCAACCAATTACCATGAACCCTTCAGTACCCTACTGTTGAACAATTTGACACATATTCTGAAAAAAATAACGTTTCTACTTCCCATAACCAGTGACCTATGACCTGTTTCTCAAGGTCATGTCAGGCGCAACTGGTGTCCCGTAGCATCGTTGCTTGTAACTTGTGCAGTCTCCGAGTGTTTGTTGCTCAGGAGCATATGAACATGTGTTCACAGGAGACATTTATGGTTTCCACTGAGATTGCAACCTCACCAGACCTTGCAGAGGTCAACCGAGGGGCTTCCAATGATCGAATATTACTTTTTTGACCTGTGGCAGTTTCTAGGATATTTGGGACGCTGATTTGAAATTTGAAATCCATTTTACATTATATATGTTCCACTAGGGTCATGCAATTTCACAGGTCAACCGAGGTCATTGACCTCCGTTGACCTGATATGCCTTTTTGGACTCTGGTAGTTTCTAGGACATTTTGTGTCGCAGATTCCATTTTTTCACCCTATTTTGCATAATTATATGCTCATTCACGATTCTAGCTCGATTATTATTCCATCTCTACACATTCACGATTTGGATGAAATCTCGGTCATTGAGATGATATCATATCCCATAGGTCACCTAATGACCCAGGACGTTAAAATCAGATATCAACGGCTTCCTCTCATCACAAGCAACACGCTCGTATTGAGTCGAATCTCTAGCTCAATTAGCGGCGAAACACCAGGGGGTCGTCCCCCCCCCCCCCCCCCTCCTGCACACTCACGTAGGTAGCGGACCCTACACTGGCGAGGGTTAAACTGGAAAGGGTTTGGGTCAATTTGACCCACTCCTGTTTTTCGTGATTAGTTATCAGGTTTACGAACCACTTTTAGATGCCAACAGATTAGACCACTGCTTACGATTGATTTAGCGTCGAAGGTTTGCAAGCTATCGATTCTGACAAAACTAAGATGGGCTCCTGTCCGTCTTATTCTTTATGAATTATGTTAAACCAATGACACAGTTGTCGCCGACACAGCGGCCGACACGTATGACGGATCTTGTTGAAATTTTGATATGATGGTGCGCCTTTGCCAACAGCCATGCGTGGCAAATTTCACGCACCTAGCTGCAAAATAATGTTGAGTTATTAGCCGATTTTTGTATGACCGTTACGTTATTTGATTTCCACGTACCACGCACGGACGTACGGACCGACACTACGGACCGACATCTTATAATTCATAGGATAACACGCGCCCTGGAAGGGGGGGGGGCGAAATCCGCCCACCCCTCCGGTTTTTCGAGGATAGCGCAAAAACGGCGGCGCGCAGCGCCGCCGTTTTTTGTATACCTGTTTAGAAATGAACTTCCCGCATTATGTAAAATTCTTGGCCTCAGGTCATCTCACCAGACCAGGTCACGTGATGACCTCAACTCCAAAACGTTTGCAGTAGTACCACAGCCACAGTTTTACGCCGATCAGTTTCAATCTTGCAGGACTTTATAAGGTCATAGATACCAACAATTTGTTTATCTCGGATTTATAATATCGGTGACCTAAGGTCAGGTCAATTTTGTGACCGCCAACACGGTTGTATCAATAACTATCGACATAATGAAGATAGAGAAGAGAAAACGGTACCAATATGTTTGTCTCGTCGAGACACGTCTCTCAATATGCAACATGACCAACTTGGGTCACCACTTGACCTTGACCTGAGGTCAAATTTCTCAGTTGGCCTAACCCGGTCACCATGAATATTATTCGAAGCGCCTTGACAAGACACACGCGATGGCGTAAACATTATTGCTTTATCTTTATTAGGTAAAAGTTATTTGGGGACAACAATTTTGAAAACAAAATCACCTTTTTGACATTCGATGACCTCTGGAGCCTAAACTATTGACCTGAGCTCAAATCTGAGAACACCCAGTCGATTGCATTTTTCAAGGGCTTTCGATTGCTGTTTTCCGTTTGCTGCTAACTATCATAGTTCCCGAGATATTTGGGGGTGTTCGAGCCGAAGTCTTGAAAACTTGAAAATCTGACCCTTGATGACCTCTGGTGACCTCAATATTGACCTGAAAAAAAATTAACAAATACTTTCGAAAGAGCTTGTCTCGAGATATCTAACGTCGTTTCCCGCTTGTCGCTACGTTGCGTGGTTTTCGAGATCATAGGGGGGGGGCGAAATCCGCCCCCCCCCCTCCAGGGCGTGTAATTATCAGAGGCTCTACAGGGCGCGTGATAAGATAGGTACACCTCATCTTGAGTAAATAGAAAATTCAGTAGACTCTAGATCAGTGATTCTTAAATAAGGGGTAATTACCCTTGCTAGGGGTAATGGAGCCTTAGGGGGACGGGGGACGGGGGCATTGGCGATTGAACAGGTAAGTCAGAAATATTAACTGATTCGTTTGTTAATGGCGCGCGATGTACACGCATTATCTCTTTCACCGTCATCACATTTTCGCAGCGGACATTAAAACAAACTAATGCTGAACGATGCTCGGCTTTGTGATACGCTTTGTATACGCTGGCGGCTGGAAATCACAGCTTTAGACTCAGAGCAACAGTACACTAGTGTACTTATATTCCTGTCCCTAGAAGGCACTAGTAACGAACGCCTGAAGTTATGCTGTACCGCATAGCTTGAAGCCAAGAGCTGCGTTAAGCACAAAGGCGGAGGGGAAACGATTCCCTCTGGTCATCAAAAATGGTTAGCCACACTCTTGACAGTGAGAACCACTGCTCTAAACGTAAACGGTCACTAAACGGTTACGTAAACGGCCACCAAACGGTCACGTAAACGGTCACCAAACGGTCACGTAAACGGTCACCAAACGGTCACGTAAACGGTCACTAAACGGTCACTAAACGGTCACTAAAAGGTCATTAAACGGTCACCAAACGGTCACGTAACCGGTCACTAAACGGTCACGTAAACGGTCACTAAACGGTCACGTAAACGATCACTAAACGGTCACGTAAAAGGTCACGTAAACGGTCACTAAACGCTCACGTAAACGGTCACTAAACGGGCACGTAAACGGTCACTAAACGGTCACTAAACGGTCACTAAAAGGTCACTAAACGGTCACTAAACGGTCACGTAAACGGTCACTAAACGGTCACGTAAACGGTCACTAAACGGTCACGTAAACGGTCACTAAACGGTCACTAAACGGTCACTAAACGGTCACGTAAACGGTCACTAAACGGTCGCGTAAACGGTCACGAAACGGTCACGTAAACGGTCACTAAACGGTCACTAAACGGTCACGTAAACGGTCACTAAACGGTCACTAAACTATTGTCCGCACTGCAGCTCAGCCATCCGTGTTCACTGTTCACCCGTGTTCATCTGTCCTCTGTTCACCCGTGTTCATCTGACCTCTGTTCACCTGTGTCCATCTGACCTGTGTTCACCTGTGTTCATCTGACCTCTGTTCACCCGTGTTCATCTGACCTCTGTTCACCCGTGTTCATCTGACCTCTGTTCACCTGTGTTCATCTGACCTCTGTTCACCCGTGTTCATCTGACCTCTATTCACCTGTGTCCATCTGACCTGTGTTGACCTGTGCTCATCTGACCTCTGTTCACCCCTGTTCACCTGACCTCTGTTCACCCGTGTTCATCTGACCTCTGTTCACCCCTGTTCACCTGACCTCTGATCAGCCGTGTTCATCTGACCTCTGTTCACCCCGTGTTCATCTGACCTCTGTTCACCCCTGTTCACCTGACCTCTGTTCACCTGTGTTCATCTGACCTCTGTTCACCCCTGTTCACCTGACCTCTGCTCACCTGTGTTCATCTGACCTCTGTTCACCCGTATTCATCTGACCTCTGTTCACCTGTGTTCATCTGACCTCTGTTCACCTGTGTCCATCTGACCTGTGCTCACCTGTGTTCATCTGACCTCTGTTCACCCCTGTTCACCTGACCTCTGTTCACCTGTGTTCATCTGACATCTGTCCACCCCTGTTCACCTGACCTCTGTTCACCTGTGTTCATCTGACCTCTGTTCACCCGTGTTTATCTGACCTCTGTTCACCCGTGTTCACCTGAAATATGTTCACCCGTGTTCATCTGACCTCTGTTCACCCGTGTTCATCTGACCTATGTTCACCCGTGTTCATCTGACCTCTGTTCACCCGTGTTCATCTGACCTCTGTTCACCTCTGTTCATCTGACCTCTGTTCACCCGTGTTCATCTGACCTCTGCTCACCTGTGTCCATCTGACCTCTGTTCACCCGTGTTCATCTGACCTCTGTTCACTCCTGTTCACCTGACCTCTGTTCACCTGTGTTCATCTGACCTATGTTCACCTGTGTCCATCTGACCTGTGTTCACCTGTGTTCACCTGACCTCTTTTCACCCGTGTTAATCTGACTTCTGTTCACCCCTGTTCATCTGACCTCTGTTCAGCCGTGTTTATCTGTATTCTGTACACCCGTTTTCATCTGACCTCTGCTCACCCCAGTTCATCTGACCTCTGTTCACCCCTGTTCACCTGACCTCTGTTCACCCCTGTTCAACTGACCTCTGTTCACCCCTGTTCACCTGACCACTGTTCACCCCAGTTCATCTGACCTCTGTTCTACCCTGTTCATCTGACCTCGTTCACCCGTGTTCATCTGACCTCTGTTCACCCGTGTTCACCTGACCTCTGTTCACCCGTGTTCATCTGACCTCTGTTCACCCGTGTTCATCTGACCTCTGTTCACCCCTGTTGTTCATCTGACCTTTGTTCACCCCTGTTCATCTGACTTCTGTTTACCCCAGTTCATCTGACCTCTGTTCACCTCTGCTCACCTGACCTCTGTTCACTCCTGTTCTTCTGACCTCTGTTCACCCCTGCCCGTTCACCCCTGTTCACCTGACCTCTATTCACCCGTGTTTATCTGACCTCTGTTCACCTGTGTTCATCTGACCTCTGTTCACCCCTATTCACCTGACCTCTGTTCACCTGTGTTCATCTGACCTCTGTTCACCCGTGTTCATCTGACCTCTGTTCACCTCTGTTCATCTGACCTCTGTTCACCCGTGTTCATCTGACCTATGTTCACCCCTGTTCACCTGACCTCTGTTCACCCGTGTTCATCTGACCTCTGTTCACCCCTGTTCACCTGACCTCTGTTCACCTGTGTTCATCTGACCTCTGTTCACCCCTGTTCACCTGACCTCTGTTCACCTGTGTTCATCTGACCTCTGTTCACACGTGTTCATCTGACCTCTGTTCACCCGTGTTCACCTGACCTCTGTTCACCCGTGTTCATCTGACCTCTGTTCACCCGTGTTCATCTGACCTCTGTTCACCCGTGTTCATCTGACCTCTGTTCACCCGTGTTCATCTGACCTCTGTTCACCTGTGTTCATCTGACCTCTGTTCACCCGTGTTCATCTGACCTCTGTTCACCCGTGTTCATCTGACCTCTGCTCACACCTGTGCACCTGACCTCTGTTCAGCCGTGTTCATCTGACCTCTGTTCACCCCGTGTTCATCTGACCTCTGTTCACCCCTGTTCACCTGACCTCTGTTCACCTGTGTTCATCTGACCTCTGTTCACCCCTGTTCACCTGACCTCTGTTCACCTGTGTTCATCTGACCTCTGTTCACCCATGTTCATCTGACCTCTGTTCACCTCTGTCCATCTGACCGCTGTTCACCCGTGTTCACCTGACCTCTGTTCACCCGTGTTCATCTGACCTCTGTTCACCCCTGTTCACCTGACCTCTGTTCAGCCGTGTTCATCTAACCTCTGTTCACCCCGTGTTCATCTGACCTCTGTTCACCCCTGTTTCACCTGACCTCTGTTCATCTGTGTTCAGCTGACCTCTGTTCACCTGTGTCCATCTGACCTGTGTTCACCTGTGTTCACCTGACCTCTGCTCACCCGTGTTAATCTGACTTCTGTTCACCCCTGTTCATCTGACCTCTGTTCAGCCGTGTTTATCTGTATTCTGTACACCCGTGTTCATCTGACCTCTGTTCACCCCAGTTCATCTGACCTCTGTTCACCCCTGTTCACCTGACCTCTGTTCACCCCTGTTCATCTGACCTCTGTTCACCCCTGTTCACATGACCACTGTTCACCCCAGTTCATCTGACCTCTGTTCAACCCTGTTCATCTGACCTTGTTCACCCGTGTTCATCTGACCTCTGTTCACCCGTGTTCACCTGACCTCTGTTCACCCGTGTTCATCTGACCTCTGTTCACCCCTGTTGTTCATCTGACCTCTGTTCACCCCTGTTCATCTGACCTCTGTTCACCCCAGTTCATCTGACCTCTGTTCACCCCTGTTCACCTGACTTCTGTTCAGCCGTGTTCATCTGACCTCTGTTCACCCCGTGTTCATCTGACCTCTGTTCACCTCTGTTCACCTGACTTCTGTTCACCTGTGTTCATCTGACCTCTGTTCACCCCTGTTCACCTGACCTCTGTTTACCTGTGTTCATCTGACCTCTGTTCACCCGTGTTCATCTGACCTCTGTTCACTCCTGTTCACCTGACCTCTGTTCACCTGTGTTCATCTGACCTCTGTTCACCTGTGTCCATCTGACCTGTGTTCACCTGTGTTCACCTGACCTCTTTTCACCCGTGTTAATCTGACTTCTGTTCACCCCTGTTCATCTGACCTCTGTTCAGCCGTGTTCATCTGTATTCTGTACACCCGTTTTCATCTGACCTCTGTTCACCCCAGTTCATCTGACCTCTGTTCACCCCTGTTCACCTGACCTCTGTCCACCCCTGTTCAACTGACCTCTGTTCACCCCTGTTCACCTGACCACTGTTCACCCCAGTTCATCTGACCTCTGTTCAACCCTGTTCATCTGACCTTGTTCACCCGTGTTCATCTGACCTCTGTTCACCCGTGTTCACCTGACCTCTGTTCACCCGTGTTCATCTGACCTCTGTTCACCCGTGTTCATCTGACCTCTGTTCACCCCTGTTGTTCATCTGACCTTTGTTCACCCCTGTTCATCTGACCTCTGTTTACCCCAGTTCATCTGACCTCTGTTCACCCCTGCTCACCTGACCTCTGTTCACTCCTGTTCTTCTGACCTCTGTTCACCCCTGCCCGTTCACCCCTGTTCACCTGACCTCTATTCACCCGTGTTTATCTGACCTCTGTTCACCTGTGTTCATCTGACCTCTGTTCACCCCTATTCACCTGACCTCTGTTCACCTGTATTCATCTGACCTCTGTTCACCCGTGTTCATCTGACCTCTGTTCACCTCTGTTCATCTGACCTCTGTTCACCCGTGTTCATCTGACCTATGTTCACCCCTGTTCACCTGACCTCTGTTCACCCGTGTTCATCTGACCTCTGTTCACCCCTGTTCACCTGACCTCTGTTCACCTGTGTTCATCTGACCTCTGTTCACCCCTGTTCACCTGACCTCTGTTCACCTGTGTTCATCTGACCTCTGTTCACCCGTGTTCATCTGACCTCTGTTCACCCGTGTTCACCTGACCTCTGTTCACCCGTGTTCATCTGACCTCTGTTCACCCGTGTTCATCTGACCTCTGTTCACCCGTGTTCATCTGACCTCTGTTCACCCGTGTTCATCTGACCTCTGTTCACCTGTGTTCATCTGACCTCTGTTCACCCGTGTTCATCTGACCTCTGTTCACCTGTGTCCATCTGACCTGTGTTCACCTGTGTTCATCTGACTTCTGTTCACCCCTGTTCACCTGACCTCTGTTCACCCGTGTTCATCTGACCTCTGCTCACCCCTGTGCACCTGACCTCTGTTCAGCCGTGTGCATCTGACCTCTGTTCACCCCCTGTTCACCTGACCTCTGTTCACCCCTGTTCACCTGACCTCTGTTCACCTGTGTTCATCTGACCTCTGTTCACCCCTGTTCACCTGACCTCTGTTCACCTGTGTTCATCTGACCTCTGTTCACCCATGTTCATCTGACCTCTGTTCACCTCTGTCCATCTGACCTCTGTTCACCCGTGTTCACCTGACCTCTGTTCACCCGTGTTCATCTGACCTTTGTTCACCCCTGTTCACCTGACCTCTGTTCAGCCGTGTTCATCTGACCTCTGTTCACCCCGTGTTCATCTGACCTCTGTTCACCCCTGTTTCACCTGACCTATGTTCACCTGTGTTCATCTGACCTCTGTTCACCTGTGTCCATCTGACCTGTGTTCACCTGTGTTCACCTGACCTCTGCTCACCCGTGTTAATCTGACTTCTGTTCACCCCTGTTCATCTGACCTCTGTTCAGCCGTGTTTATCTGTTTTCTGTACACCCGTGTTCATCTGACCTCTGTTCACCCCAGTTCATCTGACCTCTGTTCACCCCTGTTCACCTGACCTCTGTTCACCCCTGTTCATCTGACCTCTGTTCACCCCTGTTCACATGACCACTGTTCACCCCAGTTCATCTGACCTCTGTTCAACCCTGTTCATCTGACCTTGTTCACCCGTGTTCATCTGACCTCTGTTCACCCGTGTTCATCTGACCTCTGTTCACCCCGGTTGTTCATCTGACCTCTGTTCACCCCTGTTCATCTGACCTCTGTTCACCCCAGTTCATCTGACCTCTGTTCACCCCTGTTCACCTGACCTCTGTTCAGCCGTGTTCATCTGACCTTTGTTCACCCCGTGTTCATCTGACCTCTGTTCACCTCTGTTCACCTGACTTCTGTTCACCTGTGTTCATCTGACCTCTGTTCACCCCTGTTCACCTGACCTCTGTTCACCTGTGTTCATCTGACCTCTGTTCACCCGTGTTCATCTGACCTCTGTTCACTCCTGTTCACCTGACCTCTGTTCACCTGTGTTCATCTGACCTCTGTTCACCTGTGTCCATCTGACCTGTGTTCACCTGTGTTCACCTGACCTCTTTTCACCCGTGTTAATCTGACTTCTGTTCACCCCTGTTCATCTGACCTCTGTTCAGCCGTGTTTATCTGTATTATGTACACCCGTTTTCATCTGACCTCTGTTCACCCCAGTTCATCTGACCTCTGTTCACCCCTGTTCACCTGACCTCTGTTCACCCCTGTTCATCTGACCTCTGTTCACCCCTGTTCACCTGACCACTGTTCACCCCAGTTCATCTGACATCTGTTCAACTCTGTTCATCTGACCTTGTTCACCCGTGTTCATCTGACCTCTGTTCACCCGTGTTCACCTGACCTCTGTTCACCCGTGTTCATCTGACCTCTGTTCACCCGTGTTCATCTGACCTCTGTTCACCCCTGTTGTTCATCTGACCTCTGTTCACCCCTGTTGTTCATCTGACCTCTGTTCACCCCTGTTCATCTGACCTCTGTTCACCCCAGTTCATCTGACCTCTGTTCACCCCTGCTCACCTGACCTCTGTTCACTCCTGTTCTTCTGACCTCTGTTCACCCCTGCCCGTTCACCCCTGTTCACCTGAACTCTATTCACCCGTGTTTATCTGACCTGTGTTCATCCGTGTTCATCTGACCTCTGTTCACCCGTGTTCACCTGACCTCTGTTCACCCGTGTTCATCTGACCTCTGATCACCCCTGTTTATCTGACCTCTGTTCACCATTGTTCATCTGACCTCATAGGTGCCGGCCTTCCTCATGCAGTCCCTGCCAGCCATTAGCTCTTTGTCGTCCAACCAGCCACAGGAGCGGACGATCCGCTGGTGACCTCTCACTGAAACAGCGAGGGTCATCTCAGGTCAGGTCAGGTCAGGTCAGGTCAGGTCAGGTCAGGTCAGGTCAGGTCAGGTCAGGTCAGGTCAGGTCAAGTCAGGTCAGGTCAGGTCAGGTTCATCACCCAGTCACAAGAGCGGACGATCCGCTGGTGACCTCTCACTGAAACAGCGCGGGTCATCTCAGGTAAGGTAAGGTCAGTTCAGGTCAGGTCAGGTCAGGTTCATCACCCAGCCACAAGAGCGGACGATCCGCTGGTGACCTCTCACTGAAACAGCGCGGGTCATCTCAGGTCAGGTCAGGTCAGATCAGGTCATATCAGGTCATATCAGGCCAGATCAGGTCAGGTCAGATCAGGTCAGATCAGATCAGGTCAGGTCAGGTCAGGTCAGATCAGGTCAGGTCAGGTCAGGTCAGGTCAGGTCAGGTCAGGTCAGGTCAGGTCAGGTCAGATCAGGTCAGATCAGGTCAGATCAGGTCAGATCAGGTCAGGTCAGGTCAGATCAGATCAGGTCAGATCAGATCAGATCAGATCAGGTCAGGTCAGGTCAGGTCAGGTCAGATCAGGTCAGGTCAGGTCAGGTCAGGTCAGGTCGGGACAGGTCAGGTCAGATCAGGTCAGATCAAGTCAGGTCAGATCAGGTCAGATCAGGTCAGGTCAGATCAGGTCAGGTCAGGTCAGGTCGAGTGAGGGCGGATCTAGACGACCAGGCATTACATCAGTGAATTGCATGCACTGAAAAGTATATGACTATATCCAAACGTCTGAAAAGTATATGACTATATCGAAACGTCTGGAAATTATATGACTATATCCTAACGTCTGGAAATTATATGAAACTATCTCATTAAGAAAATCAATTATCATTCGATCCTGACACAGTGACACAGTGACACATTGAACATGACACAGTGACACAGTGACACATTGATCCTGACACAGTTACACATTCATCCTGACACAGTGACACAGTGACGCATTGATCATGACACAGTGACACAGTGACACATTCACTCGTGAACTCGTGAAATGTCATTGCACAGCAAAATCACATTGATTTGTCACACCAGTAAGGCGCCGTAGCTGGCGATGAACGAGCGAGCGCGAACGAAATGTATGGTGAATTTCAACTCGATTGAGAAAGTGAGATACAACAAAAGGTGAGCACTGAGCACGTGCGCACGTGCCGAGGCAACCCACCCCTGACTTGTGGGAAAGGGGGCGGCTAAGAGATCCCTAACCACACACCAAATTAGAACACAATCGGCTCAGCCGTTTCTGAGATATAGAATAGGGGTGAGCACTTGCGCACGTGCAGAGGCACCCACCCCTGACTTGTGGAAAGGGGGCGGCTGAGAGGTCCCTATCCAGACACCAAATTTGAACACAAAATCGGCTTAGCCGTTCCTGATATATAGAATAGGGGTGTGCACATGCGCACGTGCAGAGTCACCCACCCCTGACTTGTGGGAAAGTGGCGGCTGAGGGGTCCCTAACCACTCACAAAATTTGCACATAATCTGCCCAGCTGTTGAGGAGTTTTTGCGAGAAAACACTTTTCAACACCCCTCACGCGGCATGTGCCACGCGCAGTGGTAGTCAACAACGTGAGTCGGCACTGGTCTCAAACAGGGTAGGTTGGATGCGGGCAACTCAGCAAAGAAGCCCCCTTGTCAATCGGACGTGCGGTTGCAGAGATATAAACTTCGCAAAGCGTCGCCACAGGCCGGGCCGGGCCGTTCATATTCAGATTTTTCCCATACACAACGGAATGACAAGTGAGCGCTTCGCGCTCGCTCGTAATGCAAATAATTATATTTTGTTCCTTATCGACATTCCTTCACTAGCACGCCTACGTGACCGCAATAAATTCGGATCCCATGCCCTCTAAATTCGGATCCCATGATCTCTAAATTAGGATCCCATGATCTCTGTGCCATTATTCCCGCGCCTTCATCCCTGCGTTACCATCTTGGATGATCTTGCGGCAGACGGTGCTGTTCATGTCCTCCAGATGAGGCGCCTTCAGCTTCAGGTCGCAGTCGATGGTGCCGACCCCCTCTATCAGGAAGGTGTCCCCACAGGAGCGGTCATAGCGCGAGTTACACTCATAGCAGTGTATTGATAGACCTGCCGAACACAGCCACAGACACGAGTTATATCGTCAGAACACAAACTCAGACGAGTAACAGTGAATCACCAATCCTGCCGAACACACCCTCAAATGAGTTGCACTCGAAGCAGTGGATTGATAGACCTGCCCAACACAGACACAGACACGAGTTATATCGTCAGAACACACCCTCAGATGAGTTATATCGCCAGCCCTGTTGAACACACCCTCAGACGAGTAACAGTGAATCACCGATCCTGCCGAACACACTCTCAAGTGAGTTACACCCGTAGCAGTGGATTGCCAGACCTGCCGAACACAGACACAGGCACGAGTTACATCGTCAGACCTGCCGAACACACCCTCAAACGCAGACACATACACGAGAAACGCTCTGTAGACAATCACGCGACCAGTGACTGTCAGATACGGGTGAATATCCCACTTGGGGTAGTGTGGTCTTAGGGAAGGGGTAATGGCGATTGAACAGCTGAGTGAGAAATTATAGCTGATTCGTTTGATGATGAAAAAATGAAGCATAATGTGCATACATCCGTCCCAGTTTCCGTTTCACTATCACCATATTGTCGCGAAGACCATCTAAACGAATTAATGTTAAATAAAGGTCAACTTTGTATCACGGGAAACGTGCTGGTAAAGAGATATCACGGAAACGTGCTGGTAAAGAGATATCACGGGAAACGTGCTGGTAAAGAGATATCACGGGAAACGTTCCCGTGGCTGGTAAAGAGATATCACGGGAAACGTGCTGGTAAAGAGATATCACGGGAAACGTGCTGGTAAAGTGATATCACGGGAAACGTGCTGGTAAAGAGATATCACGGGAAACGTGCTGGTAAAGAGATATCACGGGAAACGTGCTGGTAAAGAGATATCACGGGAAACGTGCTGGTAAAGAGATATCACGGGAAACGTGCTGGTAAAGAGATATCACGGGAAACTGGTAAACTGGCTGGTAAACGCTGACTGGTAAACGCTCTGCACCACTGATTTAGCCCAACAGCAACAAAACACATGTCTACTTACATTCCTGCCCCTAGATGGCGCTAGTAGTGAACGCCTGAAGTTATGCTGCACCGCATAGCTTGAAGCTGATATTCCCGTTCCTAGATGGCATTAGTAGTGAACGCCTGAAGTTATGCTGTACCGCATAGCTTGAAGCTGATATTCTCGTTCCTAGATGGCGCTAGTAGTGAACGCCTGAAGTTATGCTGCACCGCATAGCTTGAAGCCGACAACCGGGGTCCGCGCAATGGGGGAGGGGTAACAAGTAATTCTGGTCAGCAAAAAGAGTAACCATACCCTTACCGTTGAGAACCACTGTAGGTACTAGACCAAACAGCACAGACAGCGAGTCATATTTGTAACCGAATTTTGACAGTCCTGCGGCGCACACCAGCAGACGAGTTAGTAACTCGTCTGCTGGTATAACTCGGAGTTACACTCAATCATCGGACCTATCGAACACATTCGCAGAAATTGTTTCTGAGAAAAAATGCTATGTATTTTGGGTTATAAACCCATTTCCGCCCAGTGGGTCGTTTTTGTCCTCTGACTTTCTTATTATGTTATGTAATATTCATATTTTAGACCTTTGGTCAGACAGAGACAAACGCTGTAAAGCGACATATATTATAAGTGCATCCCGTTTTTAGATAAGACACTTTTTCGTAATATGTCTAGTGCTGCTGGTGCATGAATTGTTTAAATCGAGATATGGGGAACTCAAAAATCACGTAATTCTTCACCCATCCTAACGCAGGCACATTCACAAACTGCCCTAATCATGAACCAAAATATTGGTCATTTCCTTGGCTATCACGCCGTTCTTCTTCCGATCAATACCCCGCATTGTCAGTATCCGTATCTTCACACCCACTGCACTGATGCCAAGGCACATCAAAAGCCACCCCCTAGAAGTAGAAATGGACCCGTCCAAAATCGATATCGGCATGGCACGAGACACTGCCATGCCAATGACTGGTGGAGAAACCTAACGATCTTGTGAGGAGGGAGGGTACGGCGACCACGCTCTGGCATCCAGCCACCCAGCCACACACACACATATATTGCAGACTTTCAGTGGCATATCAGACAACTGTGTCCTATAATATCCGGTGCATTCCTTACCGGTGATTCCCGGGGATTTATTTGGTTAGAATTGGGTTTCAACCATGTCACGGCAAAGAGTTAAAACTGGAGGGATATGATGTTTGTTGTTGAGCAGAGGTCTATACCTAAATGTTGTTGAGTTATGCACATTTTGAATGGAAGAAAAGTGAATTTGGATTAGATGATGTTTTACTATGTAATATTTTACGTTTTTGGGGTTCCTACTGTATTCTCAAAAGAGAGTAGGGTGACAAAGGGCAACTTGCTACCATACGATGATGGGAATTTCGGGTAACTACCACCTTTGTAGAAATGTACACAAGTACATTGCCACTACAACTACATGTAACATTTTATAGAGTTTAGTGCTTGTGCGAGGAACATACTTGATACAATTAATAAACTAAAAACATGACCTTTTCCTCGAAAATGTAAAAATCCAATGTTATCAAAATGTTATTATTATGTTGTAATATTTCGGCCACAGGCTTTTATCAAACAGTAAAACGTTTTACTGTTTGATAAAGGCCTGTGGCCGAAATATTACAACATAATAATAACATTTTGATAACATTGGATTTTCACATTTTCGAGGAAAAGGTCATGTTTTTTAGTTTATTAATTGTACATGTAAAATTCATCGCTTTCATCTAACGGACTGAAGTGAAATTGCTCATTTGTTGGCGGCAGATTTAACCCTCGCCAGGGTAGGGCAAAATCACTACGTGTTCGGGTAGGGGGGGGGAGGGTTGGTTGGTACGACACCTCCCCCTTAGCGTTTCGCCCCTAATTGAGCTAAAGCTTCGATGTAAAGACGAGCGTGTTGCTGGTGACGAGATGAAGCCGCTGATATCCGATTTTAAGGTCTTGGGTCATTAGGTGACCTCTGAGGTCATGTCAATGACCCAAAAGTCATCAAAATGGAAAATTAGTATAAATTGAATTGTATCGAGCTAGAATCATGAATGAGCATATCATAATGTTAATAGGTGCAAAATTCGTAATCAGCGTCACAAAATGTCATAAAAACTGCAAAATTCCAAAAATGTCATGTCAGGTCATCTGAGGTCAGTGACCTCGGTTGACCTGTGGATGCGCATGAACCCAGTGGAACATATCATTATCTAAAATGGATCCCAAATTTGAAATAAGCGTCACAAATTGTGCTAGAAACCGTCAGAAGCCCAAAAAAGTCATCTGAGGTCATCGGAGGTCAATGACCTCAGTTGGCCTCTGAATAGGTCAATCGAGGTCACAATCTCAGTGGAAACCACAACTGTCACCTGGAAACACCTTTGCATATGCTCCTCAACAACAAACACTCGGAAACTGCACAAGTTACAAGCATCGATCTGCGGGACGCCAGTCGCGCCTGATACGACCTTGAGAAACAGGTCATAGGTCACGGGTTATGTGAGTTAGAAATTCAAATTTGTCAGATTATGTGTCAAATTGTTCAAAAGTAAGGTACTAAAAGTTTCATTGCAATCGGTTTAAAACTACGCGAGTTATTCTAGAAAAAATAACTGAGGGGAGGGTGGCATCCACCCCCCCCCCCACCCCCCACCCCCCCCCCCCCCCCTACCCGGGAGAGGGTTAGTGAACCTGCATGTTAACACTAAGATGCAGACGATCAGAACAATGTTCTCATTTCAACAACAACAATTCTGACCCACTCACCTCTTACACAACCAAGTGGCTTGCCTGCCCCTGCCCCCCTCCCCCGTGCCACACCCTAGGCTTCCAGCCTGGCGGCGGCCCGGCGGTTTCGTTTGAAGTCAGTGCTGCCCCAGTATCGTGTTGACCCCGCATTTCCTCTACTGGATCGATCGAACACAGCGCGCGCCCACAGCAGCGGCTCCAGCCGCGGCCTCGCCGTCAGCTGATTATAGCCGGCGTCAGCTGCTGATTCCTGGCACTGGCGGACAGCCGATTGCTTGCCAGTAAGCCGTTTGTCAAATGAATCTAAATCTAGACGTTATATGTCTGATAATGAGCTGTTTAATGTGATTGTCAGGCTGAGAAGAATGCTTACTGTCATTCCCATAGCTCGGTTGGTGAGTGCTCCCGGCGGTCTTCTTCCCGCCATTTGCGAAGTGGGATGCTTGAAACCATAGGCGTAGGAATGGGGGGGGGGGGGGGGGGGTTGGGGGCCTTGGGCCACGACCTTCACATTTTTGTACGTTTTTATTACACTCTTATATTTTGCTAAATTAAATCAAAATGAGAGCAAAAGGTACACCAATGCGGAAGACCGGCCCGCAAATACCTGCAAATACCCGTAAATACCCGCACCCGCAAATAAATAGTGTATCTGTGTTTCTTTGAGGGTGCTCTCAAAATGGGACCGAAATTGCACTGCTCCCTCCCCAAAATACAAATAATGACGTCTCTACGTCCCCGAGGAGGCCTACTGTTCTGATCCGTAATGACGTCTCTACGTCCCCGAGGATGCCTACTGTTCTGATCCGTAATGACGTCTCTACGTCCCCGAGGATGCCTACTGTTCTGATCCGTCTCTACGTCCCCGAGGATGCCTACTTTTCTGATCCGTAATGACGTCTCTACGTCCCCGAGGATGCCTACTGTTCTGATCCGTAATGACGTCTTTACGTCCCCGAGGATGCCTACTGTTCTGATCCGTCTCTACGTCCCCGAGGATGCCTACTGTTCTGATCCGTAATGACGTCTCTACGTCCCCGAGGATGCCTACTGTTCTGATCCGTAATGACGTCTCTACGTCCCCGAGGATGCCTACTGTTCTGATCCGTAATGACGTCTCTACGTCCCCGAGGATGCCTACTGTTCTGATCCGTAATGACGTCTCTACGTCCCCGAGGATGCCTACTGTTCTGATCCGTCTCTACGTCTCCGAGGATGCCTACTGTTCTGATCCGTAATGACGTCTTTACGTCCCTGAGGATGACTACTGTTCTGATCCGTAATGACGTCTCTACGTCCCCGAGGAGGCCTACTGTTCTGATCCGTAATGACGTCTCTACGTCCCCGAGGATGCCTACTGTTCTGATCCGTAATGACGTCACTACGTCCCCGAGGATGCCTATTGTTCTGATCCGTAATGACGTCTCTACGTCCCTGAGGATGACTACTGTTCTGATCCGTAGTGACGTCTCTACTTCCCCGAGGATGCCTACTGTTATGATCCGTAATGACGTCTCTACTTCCACGAGGATGCCTACTGTTCTGATCCGTAATGACGTCTCTACGTCCCCGAGGATGCCTACTGTTCTGATCCGTAATGACGTCTCTACGTCCCCGAGGATGCCTACTGTTCTGATCCGTCTCTACGTCCCCGAGGATGCCTACTGTTCTGATCCGTCTCTACGTCCCCGAGGATGCCTACTGTTCTGATCCGTCTCTACGTCCCCGAGGATGACTACTGTTCTGATCCGTAATGACGTCTCTACGTCCCAGAGGGTGCCTACTGTTCTGATCCGTAGTGACGTCTATACGTCCCCGAGGATGACTACTGTTCTGATCCGTAATGACGTCTCTACGTCCCCGAGGATGCCTACTGTTCTGATCCGTAATGACGTCTCTACGTCCCCGAGGATGACTACTGTTCTGATCCGTAATGACGTCTCTACGTCCCCGAGGATGCCTACTGTTCTGATCCGTAATGATGTCTCTACGTCCCCGAGGATGACTACTGTTCTGATCCGTAATGACGTCTCTACGTCCCCGAGGATGCCTACTGTTCTGATCCGTAATGACGTCTCTACGTCCCCGAGGATGCCTACTGTTCTGATCCGTAATGACGTCTCTACGTCCCCGAGGATGCCTACTGTTCTGATCCGTGATGACGTCTCTACGTCCCCGAGGATGCCTACTGTTCTGATCCGTAATGACGTCTCTAAGTCCCCGAGGATGCCTACTGTTCTGATCCGTAATGACGTCTCTACGTCCCCGAGGATGCCTACTGTTCTGTCCCGTGGCATAGTTTGCAGGCGTGCCCACCCGACTCTGTCCCACTCTGGTAAGGCGGACTATTTCGAGACGATGAGGATCCTGACGGGGATGGCCTGTGGCCGGTGGCAGCGGTCGCACTCAAGGTCGCCCCGTCTCGTGCAAACTATTCGCCTTTGACTAGGATGGCCAGTGGTCAGTACTAGAGGCCACGGTTATATTAGGTAGGTCATTGGAATGGGAATACCATGCCGAGGTTTTGCAACCCTAAACTCTGCCGGAGGACAGGAAGTGAGCTTGTTTTAAATACAAAGACATTAAAGGGAGATAATCACATTTGTCCACAAAAATGGAGTAAGCACCTGGAATCGATAGACGAGGCCAAAATATGATGTAAATTCATCACATTTTGCATATAAACATTCCTACCGAAAGATATTGGCAGTTTCCTACTGATAAGCGATCCACGCTTATATCGGTCGGTACTAAGCTTACCCAGCATTCGCACAGAAGCAGGGAAGCGAAGGTTTTGCTATCGTGCAGCCATGCAGTACAACAGACTGTCCATCGAACTCCAAAGCATGACGACCAGCCATTTTAAATCGTCGCTAAAACGCCACCTCATGCAGCGATGAAGTGCACCTGCATTGCACCGGACGGTGACTTGTGTGTTGTATGTGTTTTGTGTGTGTGTGTGTGTGTGTGTGTGTGTGTGTGTGTGTGTGTGTGTGTGTGTGTGCGTGTGTGCGTGTGTGTGTGTGTGTGTGTGTGTGTGTGTGTGTGTGTGTGTGTTTATGTACGCCCGTGTTTTCTACTATTTGTCCCATACACTGACGCGGGAGCTTAATAGCCACAGTCGCCTGTGGATGCTCCCAAGATGTACAATAAATAAATAAATAAATAAATACTCAGCAAGTACTCGATAACTAATTTAGTAAATTAGCCTCCCTACGCATTGTTATTTATCATGAAGGTATGGAATATGTTTCCTGCACTCTATGTTTTGCGAATATGTGCCATTTTCTTTTTATTAACAATCAACAATCATTTGAAAAAGTGCATTGAAATCGGCAGTTTAGCTTGGCACTGGCTGGCTGGTGCCAAGCTAAACTACGGTGACCTATTTAGTGTCGGCGATTTGTTTACAAGTGCCCATTCAACAATGTTGAACAGATTGATGCAAAATGTTGTGCTTTCCAATAGCGGAGGGAAAACACCGATCATTAATTTTCCCAAACTTCCAACTTTGAATTAGGGAATAATTGTATTTAATTCTTAAATTTATATCACAACATTTTAATACCATAACGGTAACCAAATACGTTGTTGCTAACAAAATCGAAAGGTGATTGTCTCCCTTTAATAATATGCTCGTATAATTAATTACCATTCAACAGTTGCCATCACAATACATCATACGAAATACCAATACACTAAAATTGACTGAAAAAATAAGCTACGTTTATAGGAAAATACTTCTTATGTTGTATCATTTTACTAAATGATGCAAATTGTTTCAAACCAAATAGCCGTCAAATAACCCACAATGAGGTTGTTATTGTTTTCTTCGCTGTCCTAAGATTGCAACAAACCTGTCCAGGTCGACAATCATTTAATTTCTACCATAACGCCGCCACAAAAGCTCTCGGTATTCACCTGTCGTGACTCGAGATATTTGCTTCAGGCGGCTCCACAGTTCGCGTGACCAGGCTGCCGACCGGCCGGCGCGGCGGCTGGCAGTGTCAAGGTCACGGAGTCAAGGTCACGGAGTCGAGACATAGCCTGGGGCGCTTTTCAGCTGCGTGCCTCGACTACACCGGCGGAGGCGGCGGCGGCGGCGGCGACGGCCGGGCCGGGGGGAGGAGGGTTCGATTGATATGTGCGAGTCGCGTCAGTGCGGATTGTGGAATGAATTGTGTTTTGTGGTTACGTTGGGGCTTTTAGCTGTCTTGGCTAATATTGTTTGCACTCTTAGTTAGTTTGAGAAATGTTGCGATCATTGATCCAACATAAGGAGGGCTTAAGGAGGCAACATAAGGAACCTCTTCATTCATCACATTTGTTTGGCACATTTAGGAGAATTCACAAGCGTGATGATTGATATTGGTGGAGACATATTGGCCTTGGCAATCAACTTACATTGGTATTGCATGTGGGCAGCTGTGACTGGAATGAATATAAACAAACCATCTGTTATCGGTAGCGAGCGACTCTAAAGACAGGATGTTTATGGTGTAGAAGCAGAGATGTTTTGCAATCTGGCCTAATAAGCTGCTCAAGCAGAAGTGGAGACGGGCGAGTGAGGCGCTGGCGGAATATTTGGAATAACCGATCTGTATCGATCCGCATAATATCAACTAGCACCTGGTGAGTTAGTGTCTTAACACGCGCACGGCCTATATATTTGATTTCCGCCCCAGCCTCTTTTTTTCTGAATAGCGAACAAACGGCGGCGTGCAGCGTCGCCAAAATTGGCACAGCTGTTTGGGCATCAATTACCCAAATAGTCTTATTTTTTCACCTCGGATCATATCAGGTCAAGTCACTAGGCCAGGTCACGTGACCCCACATCCAAAACGTGTGCGGTCATACCACAGCCACAGTTCTTAGCCGATCAGTTTCAAACTTACAGGATTTCATAAGGTCATAGATACCTACAAGTCCTGTATTTCGGATTGTTGATATCGGTGACCTTATGTCGGGTGAATTTCGTGACCTCCCCATCATAAGTCAATGTGGAAATATTCAAATGCTTCCTATTCCGAGGATACGCATTAGATTAGCCCAATTCCTTTTGGATCATGTTATCATAGGCCATTCATGATGACCCAGGTGCAATTTTTGTTCAGTGACCCCTACAGGGTCATCTGGGTCATCCGAGGTCACCAACACTTTTTTTTTGTATATAGCTCTCGTCAGAATGAAGATAGAGAAATGAAACCGGTACAAATGTGCTTGTCTCATCGAGACACGTCTCCCAATATATAACTTGACCTACTTGGGTCAACACTTGATATTGACCTGAGGTCAAATTTATATGTTGACTGGTCAACATGAAAATGATTCGAAGCGCCTTGACGAGACAAATACGATGGCGTCAAAATTATTGGCCTATCTTTTAAGGTAAAATGTTATTTTTAAAAACAGTTTTGCGAAAAAATAGCCTTTTTGACCTTCGATGACCTCTGGAGCCTAAACTATTGACCTGATATAAAATTTGAGGCCACTTCGGCCATTGCATTTTTTAAGAGCTTTAATTTTTCTTTCCTTCTAGTTTGTTCCTAGCTATGCCTGTGCCTGTGATATCTGGCGGTTTCTGGAGCGAAGTCCTAAAACTGGAAAATCAGACCCTTGATGACCTCTGGTGACCTTAATATTGACCTCACATAACAAAAGAGCGGTATACTTTCGATAGAGCTTTTCTGAAGCTATCTAATGCCGTTTTCTGGTTGTCGCTACGTCGTGTGGTTTCGAATTCTTAGGGGATCTGAAATCCCCCCCCGGCCGTTCGTGTTTGACGCATACCCCCGGCCGTGCGCGGATTAATGGATTAGGCCCACCTCAATGTTCACTTGGAGTTGAAAATAACCTATGTAGCGTCAACAAAGATCATGGTAAAATAATGGCAACGAAGCATAATTAAGTTAGTTTGTTTCAATATTATCGCAATAAAATTTATCAAAATGAGAACTAAGTTATTCCTCAGTGTGCTGCTAGATGAAAACACAATACAAACAACTGACCATTTTATTTAGAGAAGAAAACAAATATCAGCTCACCTACTGCCAAATTTCAAGAGTCAGTCCAATCGTAACATAAATTATAACATTAAAGACATAATTGATTGTCCTGATCCTATTCAAACCTTCGGTATCACATCAATTGTCACCTCTACTAGGTAATATCGGCTGTTAATTGTCACCTCTACTAGGTAATATCGGCAGTCAATTGTCACCTCTACTAGGTAATATCGGCAGTCAATTGTCACCTCTACTAGGTAATATCGGCTGTCAATTGTCACCTCTACTAGGTAATATCGGCATACAATTATCACCTCTACTAGGTAATATCGGCTATCAATTGTCACCTCTACTGGGTGATATCGGCTATCAATTGTCACCTCTACTAGGTAACATAGGTGTAGGAACGTTTTGAAAAGTGGGGGGGGGTGGGGGGGCAGCCTCAGTGTCGGGTCTAGGTTTCAAGTTTTGGGGAGGGGAGGGGAAACTTCGCTCCGTTTCGTCAGAGAAAAGTTGTGGACCGGGAGGGGGGACGGGGGTGGTGTCGGGGCCAACACGAAAGACTAGGTCGTTGACCGGGGGGGGGGGGGTAATATAACTTCCGGAAACAAAATTAACAACCTCCGAGAACGGTTGGGGGGGGACATACGTTGGCCTACCTATTTTTTTTTTTGGGGGGGGGACTTTTTTTGGGGGGGGAGGGGCTGATTTTTCCTTACGTAGATCCACCACTGGCCAGCCGTAAAATTATTTCCACTTTAGAAACGGTGAAAAGTTATTTTTGGTGACCTCACACTTCAACTTCGCTCCGTTTAGCTTTACCAACACAAGCTACGCCCACGTAGCTCAGTTGGTAAAGCGTCGGGTTGGAAATTTGTCCACCCTGCCAAGGTGGGTTCGAGTCGCTTCTGCGCTCGATATTCGCTCCTGACCGGGATGACCTGTGTTCGGTGGCAGCGGCCGCGAACAGGTCAGAAGATGAAATCAGGAGTTGGGCGAACCGTGTTTCAACTTCGAGCACGTTAAACATTCGCCACTGAATTCTGCCGTTGAAAAATGGAAGTACGTCATCGGGTAGTAGGGGTCAGGGCCCACGCAACAAGCTCTGCTTAGCATAGGGCTGTGATCTCATCAATCCATCCATTCAAATATTCGGACAATTTTTTTTTAATATCCGGCTAAGTGGTTGACGAGTATCCAAAATAGGTCATGGCAATTCAGGGTTGTGAATTCAGTGTTTCTGACAACTGTTAACCCGCACTCCGCTGGGGTCTTCAGCCGAACACATGAGGGGCAGATTCTGCCCCCACTCGTTTTATTGCGAACTAATAATCGCAGCGAGACGCGCAAGGCGGCAATTGAAAGTTCGCAAAAAGACGCATCTAAAACATAGGTACGCGAAATTGGCAAATTAGTCATACGTGGGGAGTCTTAAGTGAATTAAATATGCCCAATTTGTTTGAAATTAGACTTGGGTGTTTTCTACTCTTGGTCTTCAAATACGTATTCCGTTATTTTAATACTTTTGAAAATTTTGATATTGTGAAACTTCCCCCAAATTGGTTTGATAATATTTGGGAGCAAAAATTTAAAATTTAAAAAATCTGATAGACACATTTTCAAGAGAATGTCATTTCCTTTCCTTTGGCGCTTTTTATTTGCAATTTGCTTCAAAACTCTATTTATACTAATTTGCAAACATTTATAGTTATTTCACCAAAACGGCGTGACATGGCATCACTAAAATGTCATTATCTCCCAAAGTGCTAGACCGACTTCATGAACTTTTGAAAGAAATATATAAAATTGATGTAGCATAAACAGCACAAAGTTTGTCGTTGATCTCTCAAACAGTTTCTAAGTTATTGAGAAAATTCGGGAAGGGGACAGATTCTGCCTCCTTCAGCGGGGCGCGAGTTAAGTAATTATATTGAATCAATACGAGCGATCATAGAGGGATTAATCACCCAAAGGTGTATGGATCTAAAGGGTTTGCAAAGGCAAAGGTTCGTCCTGCCGCATATTCGGAAATGTCGATTAAAAAATCCAGACCTATCATACTTAGGGAGCTATACGTAAGTCAAAAATATAAATATTGCTTTGGAATTTGGCTTGGGCATCGTCCATACTTGGTTTTCCAAATATATATTCCGTTTTTTATATGCTCGAAAATTTTGATTTTGTGGAGATCAAAAATTTAACAATATCAAATTGAAAACAAACAATTCACAATTGCAATATGCATCATAGAACGATGCATGGGCGCTGCCCAAACCGAATTTCAAAGCAATGTCTATATTTTTGACTAACTTAGCTCTCTGAGTATGAATGGCCTGGATTTTGTACTCGACATTTCCAAATATGCCGCCCAGCATACTGACTTCTTCTCACCTTGAATACGGTCGCTGCCACCTGCCACAGGTCATCCGCACCAGACCCAAAATATCGAGCGCCGAAGCGACTCAAACCCACATTGCCGAGGGGGGGAGGCAGATCATTCTATAGCCTAGCGCTCTCCCGACTGAGCTACGAGGCGGACTTCACTCGGTCGGACGGATATTGAACCAATACCAGCGACCGAAGAGGGAGAAACGGCTCAAAAGGATCCCCAAGCCTAGAAAGTGGGGGCCATTCCTCCCCGGCCGACGGGCCCACCTGTGCCTAAGCTTATGTGTGGGGTTGTGAATTAAATGCTATTTTTCAAACTTCAAAGCACGAACCTGTCGAACTGATACCAGTTTTTTTATATATAAACTTCTAACTTCACGTAAATGAAGTCAGATGGTAAAATGACTATCAATATCGAATTATATGCGTAAAAGCATCCACAAAACATGTACTGGATGACTTTCGTAGATATTTTGTGTGTAGTGACCTTTTGTGACCTGACCATGACCTTGATCTTTTCCAACAATCTCACTTTAGCTCATGTGGAATATATATCATACCTTTGACAGCACTCTGGGTGACCATAGGCGCAATCGAAGGCCATTGATGGCAATTATTATCCATAAACTCAAATACCTCGATTTTGACGTTTGACTTGACCGTTACCTGACATGTGACCTTAATTTGAAATTTGTAAGTGTGTTAGGTTTATCTCATTGAGCGCTTTCGAATTCCACCTTGCGCGTCCCGCTGCTATAATTGGTTCTGAAGATACCAGGGCCGGGGGGGGCTACCCACCCCCCCCCCCGCCCCCAGTGAGTCGTGTTACAGAATATACCCTAGGGACTGACGGGTTAACGCATGCATCTCGAACCAATTAATATCAGTGATCGAAGAAGGTGAAATCGTTCAAAAGTGATGGGCCAGTTATCATTGTTTGGGGCCCCCAGACTATAAATTGGGGCATATGGCCCCTGCCCCCTTCCCCATGCGAGGTTATGGATTACTAGTTATTCTCCCAACTTCAAGGTATTCATCTTAAACCAATAGTAGCAGTGATAAATGAGTGATAGATTGCTCAAAAGTGAGGGAGCCAGTTGTCACTGTTGGCACCCACCCTAAAAGTGGGGACCATGCCCCCCCCTCCCCCCAGTCACCGTTCCTACGCCTATGATTGTGAAATTGTGAATTAATTATTATTCTGCCAACTTTAAAAGCATTCATATCGAACCAATATCAGGGAAGAATTATAAATCGCTCAAAGTAGGGAGCAGTTAATATTGTTGGATTCCCACCCTAAAAAGTGGGGCCTTGGCCACACACCCCGTTTTTACACTTGTGGGTTATAGTATTGCGGGGTTGTAAATTCATCAATATTTTTGCATATTTAAAGCATTCATATTGAACAAATATCAGCGATCGGAAGAGGAGAAATCGTTCAAAAGTGGAGAGGCCAGTTCACATTGCTGCCCCCAGGTAATATCGGCTGTTAATTGTCACCTCTACTAGGTGATATCGGCTGTCAATTGTGACCTCTACTAGGTAATATCGGCTATCAATTGTCACCTCTACTAGGTGTTGTGTTATGTTGCGCACGGCTCGTGCTAGTTTCCCTTCTCTTTGGCAGCCATATTATTTTCCTCCCACATCTGGTAGCCCTGTGAGCAAAACAATACAGTTGACTCATGGCGGCCGGCGTGTGTGGTGCGTGGTGTGGAACGGAACCGAACCGAACTTAACATGGCGCGGTCGGTCGGTTTCGCACTTCCGTGCTAAGCGTGCGTGACTACAGTGTGTCCCCGTATCGTGTCGAAAGTGTTGCGTGCACTTAAGTGTTGCGTGTTGCGTGCATCGCCCTCGCCCGGAGCCAGGATGGCGGACGATCGGGCTGAACCGGCGCCGCCCAGCCCCGCGGAGAAGCCATCGGAGGTGGAGCTCCTGAGGGCGATGTTCCAGCAGCAGCTGGACCTGGCTGCGGCAGCGGCCAGACGCGAGGAGCGCATGGCGGCGCTGATGGAGCGGATGCTCCCCGGCCAGGCCGGGCCGGCCGCCGGGCCGGCGGCAGCCCCCGGGGCGGCGCCCGAGGCCGGAGCGGCGGCTGGCGCGCGGCAGCGCGCGCGCATGCCCGCTGTCGGGACGCCCACGCCCCGGCTGGCAGCGACGGCAACCCTCAAGGAGTTCGAGGCGTGGAAGGACAAATTCTCAGGTTACTGCCTCCTGACGGGAATTAACGACATGGGCCCCGCGGAGCAGCGGGCCGCCCTGCTGGCGGTGCTCGACGACGACTGGGCCCGCGTGGTCGGATTCGGCCTACCCCTCCCCGCCGACTCTTCAATGAATGACGTCATCGCGGCCCTGCAAAAACACCTCCGGCGGCAGCGGAACGTCGTCATTGACCGCTGCGAGTTCAACATGCGGCTGCAGGAGCCCGGTGAAACAGTGGACGACTTCATCTGCGCGCTGAAAGAAATCGCAGCCTGCTGCGATTTCTGCCAGCACTGCAGCGACGACAGGTTCCGGGACCACCTGGTCGTCGGCATTAGCGACGACGACGCGAGGCGACGCATGCTGGAAGTGCCAGAGCTGACCTTCCAGAAGGCGGCCGACCTGTGCCGCGCGTCTGAGAGCGCCCGCCACAACAGCTCCGCGATCCGAGGATCCGAAGATTCGTCCCTGCGCCGGATCTCGCAGTACCGGCGGGAGCGGAGTCGGCCGGCCAGCCCGGATCGGCGGCCGGCGGACCGGAGCCAGCGGTGCGACCGGTGCGGTGCGGCGCAGCATACCGACGCACGCCACTGCCGCGCGCTGGGCCGGACCTGCCACGCCTGCCACGGGCGGGATCATTTCTCCGCCGTGTGCAGACGCCCGGGAAGCGGCGACGGCCGGCGGTGGAGCTCGCCCAGCCCCGATCGCAACCGCCAGGGGCAGGCGCGTCACCGCCGTAACGTGAGCCACCGCCGTCAGAGCAGCCCGGCTGCCGGCGAGTCCCGCCGTCAGCTGGCGTTGGTGTCAGGTGACCGTGACGCAGCGAGCCGGCGGCGGTCGGGGCCACCTGAGACGAGCGACCCGGCCGCACGGCTGAGCAGTGTGTCAGCCAAGCGATCGCCTCAAGTTCGGCTACAGCTGCACCTGCCAAACGGCGACAGGAGGCCGACCATGTGGACGCCGGACACGGGTGCAGAGGCTTCGGCGATGTCGCTGAAGCAAGCGGAGTCCATGGGAGTGAACAGGGCTGATCTCGCCCCATCCACAACGGTGCTGTGGGCGGCCGACAGCCATCAACTGATCTGCCTCGGCACATGTGTGCTCACACTGCAGCTTGGTGACGTCACATGCACGGTGCAGGTGTCGGTCCTGCGATCGCTGCATTCACCGCTGCTGTCGTGGCATGACTGCGTTCGCTTGGGGATACTGCCCGCGAGCTTCCCGCAGCAGATCCGTCCCGTCAGCGCCGGACCCGGGGGCGGTCCGCCGCCGGGCACGGTGACGGACAGCGCGCAGCCCGCGCTGCCCCGCCCGGACCCTGACGTGGGCGACCAGCACGCGGTACACCACTGCCACGGCGAGCGTGCGGGTCCGAGAGCATCACAGGACCCGAGCCGGGCTTCCGACGCCGCACGGGCAGATGTCGTCCCAGCAGGAGCAGCGGAGCCGGTCAGTGGCGGTCCGCCGCCGGGGTTCGCGTGCCACGCGGTGGATGGTGGCGCCCTCTCGGCACACCAATCCGCGGATAACGGCGCCACCTCGGCGCGGCGCGCCGCGTGCGGTGGCGCCCCCTCGGCACAGCAGCGGCGCGCAGACTTCGCGGCGCTGAAAGGTGAATTCCCACGGGTCTTCGACGTGAAGTCGACCCTGCGGATGATGACGGGGGAGCCCATGCCGATCGAGCTGACAGAGGACGCCGTTCCGCACGCCGTCACCACCGCCCGAAACATCCCGTACTGCTGGAGAGATGCCGTGCGGCAGCAGCTAGACGAGCTGGTCACCAAAGACATCATCGAGCCAGTGGCCCATCCTACGGCCTGGTGTCACCCGATCGTCCCCGTGGCGAAGAGAGCGTCCGACGGTTCGGTGTCCGGCTGCCGACTCACAGTGGACTTCACGAAACTGAACCGGTTCGTGAAGCGGCCGACGTATCCGGTCCGCGCGCCGCAGGACGCGGTGGCGGCCATCACACCCGGTGCAGTCTTCTTCACGAAGCTCGACAGTAAGGCGGGGTACCATCAGGTCCCGATCCGGCCAGAAGACATGGATCTGACGTGCTTCATCACCCCGTGGGGTCGGTTCCGGTATAAGCGGGCCCCGATGGGTATCGTCAGTTCCGGTGACGTCTACAACCGGCGCGGTGACGCCGCGCTCGGCGATATCCCGCGCACGTGTAAAGTCGTGGACGACGTGCTGGCCTACGACTCTGACTACTCCACCCATCTGCAGCATGTCCGGCAGCTCCTCAAGAGATGTGACGAGCATGGCATCACACTTAACCCGGACAAGTGCAGATTTGCGGCAGACGAAGTGGAATTCTGCGGCTTCCGCATTGGCTACACCGCCGACGACAGGAAAGTCAGAGCCATCAAGGCCTTCCCCAAGCCGAGCAACATCACAGACCTCAGGTCGTTCCTCGGCCTGGTCAACCAGCTCGGCTCGTTCTCGACAGAGGTCGCTGCGGCCGCCGAGCCGCTGCGTCAGCTGCTGCGGCCGAGAAACGCGTGGCTGTGGACGCCGGCGCAGGAGCAGGCGTTCAACGACGTGAAGGCGGCACTGACCTCGCCGCCGGTGCTCGACTTCTTTGACCCTCGCCGCCGCGCCGTCCTGGAGACGGACGCCGCTCGCACTGGCGGCCTGGGGTGCTGCCTGCTGCAGCTGGACGGCGCGGGACGCTGGCGGCTGATACAGTGCGGCTCTCGGTTCCTGTCCGAAGCCGAGTCGCGCTACGCCGTCATCGAGTTGGAGCTGCTGGCACTGGCGTGGGCCTGCAAGAAGTGCAGCCTCTATCTCAGCGGGATGCAGCGGTTCGAAGTCATGACGGATCACCGGCCGCTGATCCCAATCCTGAACAGCAAAAGTCTGGCAGACATTGAAAACCCGCGGCTCCAACGTCTGCGAGAGCGGCTGATGGCGTTTAACCTGGTCGCCACCTGGCGGCAAGGAAAGCTGCACGCCGTTCCAGACGCGCTCTCCCGGGCGCCGGTGGACGATCCGGCCCCCGAGGATGAAGAAGCCGAGAGAGACGTCAGTCACCAAATCGCGAGCGCGATTTTCCGCCTGACAACCGACGCGGCCGACGGCGGCACCAGCCCGTTCAAGGACGCGGCGCTGACGGAGGTGCGCGCCGCCGCCGCCGCCGACCCGGAGATCACCGCTCTGACCCAAGTGATCCTGTCCGGGTTCCCGGAGCACCGGTCGCAGCTGGACCCACCCCTGAGAGCATTCTGGGGAGTCCGGGACCGGCTGGCCGTGGACGACGGCCTGGTGGTGTGCGGCCAGCGGCTGGTCATGCCGCGCAGTCTCCGGTGGGCCACGCTGGAGCGCCTTCACGCCAGCCACCAGGGCGTGGAGCGCACCAAGCGGCGAGCGCGTCAGGTCGTGTACTGGCCGAACATGGATCAAGAAATTGACAACTTCGTGAGCTCGTGTCAGGCCTGTCAGCGGTACCTGCCCAGCCAGCAGAGGGAACCGCTGATCCCGGAGAAGACGCCGACCTGTGTCTTCGAAGCCGTCTCGGCCGACTACTTCGCGTGGGCCGGCCACACGTTCCTGGTGTATGCAGACCGGCTCTCCGGGTGGCCGTTCGTGTCGCACGTGTCCGGAGCGGCGACGGCGCGAGACCTGATCTGCAGTCTTCGGCAGATGTTCGCGGTCACCGGTGTGCCGAACACTCTCCGAACTGACGGGGGCCCTCAGTTCGCCGCCCGCGCCACTCGCGAATTCCTGCGCCGCTGGGGTGTGGAGCACCAGATGTCGACACCGCACTACCCGCAATCGAACGGGCACGCGGAGGCGGCCGTCAAGGCCGCCAAACGCCTCATCCAGAAGACGACCAGCAGCGGCAACCTGGACACCGACGCGTACGCTCGGGGCTTGCTAGAGCTCCGTAACACGCCCCGGGCAGACGGGCGGTCGCCGGCACAGATGCTGTTCGGACACCCGCTGAGGTCCGCTGTACCAGCGCACCAGCGCGCCTTTGCCGACTGCTGGCAGAAGGCGGCGGACGCCTGTGACGCCAAGGCCGCAGCGCAGCAGCAGCAGACAGCTGAGAGGTACGACGGCTCGGCGCGCCGGCATCCGCCGCTCGTAATCGGGCAACGAGTCGTACTTCAAGACCCGAGGTCCGGACGGTGGGACCGCGTCGGGATCATCACCGGGGTCGGCAGTCGCAGAGACTACCTGATCCGGCTGCCGAGCGGCAGGATCCTCTGGCGCAACCGGCGGTACCTGCGGCCGCAGCGGTCGCTCATCACTGAGGGCGTGTCGGCGCCCCCGCCCGGTCTCCGGTACCGTCAGTGCGCGCCGCCGGGCGGCAAGGGCGCCCCGGCCGACCAGAGCGGCGCGGCGGTGCCGGTCGAAAGGCGCGCGGCGCCGCCGGGCGGCGTGGACGACACCGCCCCTCCGGTCCGGCGCGGGACGCGCCGCCGCCGGCGCCCGGTCCCACTTACCGTGCGGTGGGCGGACCAGACGTATGACTAGTCAGTATTCGTACTCATGCAACTGATGTGTCTGTGTATTCTCTTCTTTGTTTGGTTCAGACTAATGCATCATCAATGGTGCTGATCACTATCATCGTTATTCGATGCATTTGTCTTGTGGGGGGTTGTTGTGTTATGTTGCGCACGGCTCGTGCTAGTTTCCCTTCTCTTGGGAAGCCATATTATTTTCCTCCCACATCTGGTAACCCTGTGAGCAAAACAATACAGTTGACTCATGGCGGCCGGCGTGTGTGGTGCGTGGTGTGGAACGGAACCGAACCGAACTTAACACTAGGTGATATCGGCTGTCAATTGTGACCTCTACTAGGTAATATCGGCTGTTAATTGTCACCTCTACTAGGTGATATCGGCTGTCAATTGTGACCTCTACTAGGTAATATCGGCTATCAATTGTCACCTCTACTATGTAATATCGGCTGTTAATTGTCACCTCTACTAGGTAATATTGGCTGTTAATTGTCATATCTACTAGGTAATATCGGCTATCAATTGTCACCTCTACTAGGTAATATTGGCTGTTAATTGTCACCTCTACTAGGTGATATCGGCTGTCAATTGTGACCTCTACTAGGTAATATCGGCTATCAATTGTCACCTCTACTAGGTAATATCGGCTGTTAATTGTCACCTCTACTAGGTGATATCGGCTGTCAATTGTGACCTCTACTAGGTAATATCGGCTATCAATTGTCACCTCTACTAGGTGATATCGGCTGCCAATTGTCACCTCTACTAGGTGATATCGGCTATCAATTGTCACCTCTACTAGGTAATATCGGCTACGAATGCAGCAGTGGTTGTTCAAGGAATTCAACCCCATAGGCGTAGGAGCAGGGTGGGCAGGCCCCCCCCCCCCCCCCCCCAACATTTTTGATTTTAATATTACGCCTATGGGCGTTGCATGGAAAGAATCGACTTCAGAATACCTCCTGCCCCCCCCCCCCCCCCCCCCCCCAACTTGAACATAGTTCCTACGCCCCTGTTCAACCCTATCCAATCTATGTTTGGCACAATATTATATCAAAATAAAGAAAATCGTATTTATTAGAGACAATGTATCATTCTGAGTATCGAAATAAAAAGCGACGCGTTTTAATTTCGAATGCGGTTCAATGTTATAGTACCTGGCGTCCAACTGTACCGCAATACACCTCAGCTTAGTGGCGCAGCATCACGACTAGATCTGCCGCAATCTTGAGATTCATCTAACTCTCCCCGGTACACAGGATTGTGTGAACTTGAGTCTCTTGATCCTCCAATTTAGTCGCCTCATCTCTTTCGGAGGCCTGACGAAAAGCATAAAGCTTATAAGGCGTGTCCGTGAGGCGAGATGAGAGTGGTTTGAGAAATATAACTCAGAATCAGACATATCAATGGCAGATGGTCTTATCTCAGATTGAATTAACTATCACACTGTCGGCGGTATTTTGAGAACACTGTGTCGGAAAAGAGGGAACAAGGGCTAGGTGAGGCGTAATTGGCGCATTCATTAATCTTGAAATTGCGGCTGTGTCCTATTCTTCCTTTGATATGGCGACGTATTAAGACGGAGAAAATCAAGCGAGATGGGATTGGAATGGGCATTCACACGGCTCCTGATACATTTAGGTTGTCGATATCCGATTGCTAAATGGAATCCTTTGAAGTTAAACTGGCACACATCATGTGCATTTAGCAAGGCTCATTTTCATATCGCGTGCCTACACTCACTAAATGCCTAATTGCCATACAAATGCAACAAATACTCTCACTGAACGATTATAACTATAACGGCAGTTCTTTACAGTTACGTAGCATGAATGTAACACACAGTTCCCAGATCAGAAGAACTCATGTTTTTGCTAATTTCGATAGACAAATTTAGGACATCATGTTCCACTTATGGCGGTCATATTGTAGGCGGTATCCCGAGGTGACTTTGACCTCAAACACCGCATCAGTGGCACGGTGTCTGGTGCGGAGCGTCATTCTCCGGTATGTGACCCGCCCACTCCCCCCGGGGCGTTACCCTCGCCCGCCCACTCCCCACGGGGCGTTACCCCCGCCCGCCCACTGTCCGGGGGCGTTACCCTCGCCCGCCCACTGTCCGGGGAGCGTTACCCTAGCTCTCCCCCTGTCCGGGGAGCGTTACCCTCGTTCTCCCCTGTCCGGGAGCGTTACCCTCGCCCGCCCACTGTCCGGGGGCGTTACCCTCCCCCGCCCACTGTCCGGGAGCGTTACCCTCGTCCACCCACTGTCCGGGGGCGTTACCCTCGCCAAGCCAAGAGGCGGCATGCCTTGCGACTGCCGTGATCATGAGAAACTGGAGGTTTGAGATCCGAGCGCTGTTTTATCGTTATCAGTTTGTTAGAGTTTCGGTAAAGATGACGCGTTCGACAATGTCGTGTGTATGTGTGAATGTAAAGTTTCAAAAGATTCCGTTTACGTTGTCTGCCTACGGTTACCATCATTCCTCAGGAAAATACGAGTTTCGAAATTCAACCTAGTTTTTGCAAAGGTTCACTCAAAAATAAGGTGTATGTTTATCCTACTATTTATAAATCAATCAACATGATCATATTATCTGTGAGCGCAACCGCATATTTGTAAATCATCCGATGAGATTCCAGTCCCTGAAATTAAAAGGGAACATGAGAAATGTTCTAAGAGAAAACAAGTGAAAAATACTATGACGCGACTTATGGTGCACATGTCACTGAACTCCTCCTTACCTCCAGTGACACACAGCAGCAATAACACGAGAGTTTCACACAGTAAATGCATGGCGACGGCGGCGGCGTTCGGCAGCAGTGTGAAGGACAGTCAGCGTATAGAACCTCGACGGAGACTGGAGCTAGTTCGCCACTCGGCCACCAGGGGCGCTGCTGTCGGATCGATAGGCCGCGAGGGGAGTGGGCCGATCTATGCGCTGACCAAGGCTCGTTTACCGAGGGTCGACATAGGGCACGCCACGCCGCACCATGTGGGGGGGGGGGGGGGTAGCACCACTTAGTGGACGTGTTTCTAAATGGAGACTTGTTCGCTTGATTAGATTATGTTGGCCAAGATGTTCATGACGCCTTGGTAGTGGTTGGCCTGGTTATCGTTGCTGATATATATATATATATATATATATATATATATATATATATATATATATATATATATATATCGATAGTAATTTGACCCAGTTAATTAATCGTTTTGTCATGCTATCTATAAACAGGGTTTCCTTCCTATTTTATGAGTTAATTTTAGAACGTAATTAGCTAATCCCGGCAGTTGGGGTCTGGGGTCTGTTGGGGGGCAGTTGTTGGGGTAGCTTCCGTAGCGTGACTTATGCGGTGGCTATTTGTGTTCCCTCGTTCCTACGGACTTATTCGACCGACTATCATAATTTAAAAGCATTCGATAGCTTTGGAAAACTTGACGATGTATACCCATCCTTCTGTTGACCTCCGGGTCACTGATGACGTAATAGGTCAGGTCAAAGGAGCAAATGATTGTTCGTGCCATGTATATCTGGAGGCAAGTGATTGTTGCACAATATAATGTTATTACTCATCAATAATCAATAAATCAGAATAAATCGTCTGATACTTCTGAGTATTGATGAAGCTTTTGATGATCTTGGGTCAGGTCAAGGTCACCAGAGATCACGAGGTCAAATAGCCTATTACACAAATATCACACTTTGGACCGCGACTCACTTCCGTTGCTATAGCAACTACAAAGGCTTCCACACTAATTAGTCTGTTCCCGGAACACTAATTCGATTATATCGAGCGGCTCTCGTCCAACGAGGGGGGGGAGTGTCGATATAGCGTCATACCCTGACGAGTTGGATTCGGACGTGATCCCCGCTGTGTGGTGGCCGACATAAAGGAGGATGATGAGCTTCGAGAGGCACTGGCGAATCGAAAACGGCTAAAAATGATTGAACGGTATCCAAATAAATAGAAAACTAAAAAGAGGAGGAACAAACTAATAAGATTTTCCTCCCTGGACATTAATAATTCATTTAAAGCAAACATATCGCAGTAGAAGATTGATAGTGATCTCCTTTCTCGAATTTGCCAAAAGGGAACACGCCCTGAGTGCTGCATGCTTTAGCGTATACAACAATTAATGTTGAGATTAATAATGCTATTTTTAATCAAAAAATCTTTTTTTTATTTCGACGTTTAAGTGTGCCACGCGCTGTAGTACCACACATATCAGAACGCACCACACCAAAATCAAAATGTATTTGATGGTCCTAGCCAATGGTGAAAACTCAATATCAATCGGAGCAGTGGTTGCAAAGTTATTATCTTCCGAAAAGCGTCTGTACTGCCGGGCCGGGTCGGGCCTGATGGGGCTTGTTCGGGCCGGGTCGTGCCGGGTCAAATGTAAATTGGTCAAATGTCTATTAAGTTGGCGAGAAACCTCACGGGCACTTCGCGCCCATTTGGTAATAAAGTGTTAATATTCGACCGAGTTTAGTCGTCTGTGGGCCTTGGCCGACCCTCAATCCTCCCCTGTGGTACTGCAGTTCACAGCAGCTTTTCCAGACCAGCTCCAGACGGCCAGCTGCCTCCTCCAGGCTGACCAACCGAGGGAGGCGCTGTCTGACGTGTGCGGCGGCATGTGTCGTTTATATAGGGGTCGCCACAATCGCGACATCTTGATCTGGGCTATTAGGAGAGGGCAGTAATTGACCCCCGCAACGCCAACTACGCCTTTTCAGCCGGCTATCAGGCTATCAGGAGAGGGCAGTAATTGCTCCCCGCAACGCCAGCTACGCCTTTTCAGCCGGCTGTCAGGCTATCAGGAGAGGGCAGTAATTGATCCCCGCAACGCCAACTACGCCTTTTCAGCCGGCTATCAGGATATCAGGAGAGGGCAGTAATTGATCCCCGCAACCCTCGCCCTGCGGAAGCATTTTCACCTTCGCCCTACGGGGGGTCCTAAAAAGACCCCCCTGTTAACTTCCAAACCAAGCAACATAGAGCAACACGGTAAGAACCAACATGTTGCCTGTCATGTTTGAAATCTAACGGTATGACATTTTTAGGTTTCAGGTCAACGAGTGACCTTTCAGGTCAAGTGAATGACCTCGATTGACCACGTCCAGAACAGCGATTTTGCTCTGTCAGAAAACCTCAAAATGAGAAATTGATAAATGTAATTAAAAAGACATGTTCCTAGACCAGTTTTGTCTCCGAAATACAGAAAAGGTAATTATTTATTCGTATCTGGTCCAAAAAAGTCCAAAAAATTATTAAAAAAGGCGTCATGAATGTCTTACACTTAGGGAGCCATCACTCAGTCAAAAATATATATTTCTTGGAAATTTGGTTTGAGTATTATCCATACTCAGTTCTCTCACATATATTCCGTTTTTTGAACATCTTTGAAAATTTTGATTTGTGATGATTTAAAAAAAGAAAGTTTTTGTTTGTTTTGTGGGTCAAAAACCAAAAATTCCGCAAATGCCAGTTCATTTAAAAAAAAAATGACATTGTATATCTTTTCTTCATCGCGTTTGCAATTTGCTTCAAAACTCTGTTTTCTACGATTTTTCAAACATTCATCGTTTTTCCACCGACATGACGTCATCAAAACGTCATTATTTCCCAAAAACTTCTAAACCATTATCAATAAAAAATTACAGAATACGTATAATTGTGGTATACTTAGCTAACAAAAATGTCACCAAGATGCGCCGTATGTCTAAAAAGTTAAGAAAGAAAACCCTCAGGGGGGTCGTTTTAGGACCACCCGTAGGGCGAGGGTTCGCCCTACGTGGGGGCCTGACAGGTCCCCTGAGGTTTTTATTGAATAACCTTTTATACATGCGGCGCATCTTGCTGACATTTTTGGTAGCTGAGTTTACAACAATGATACGTATGCTGTAAAAATTTAATTGAAATTGGTTTAGTTAGGGAGATAATCATGTTTTGATGAGGTCATGTTGGTAATTTTTTTTTTAAATCGTAGAAAACAGTGTTTTGAAGCAATTTGCAAGCGCAATTCACTTAAGACACAAAATGGAGTTGACCGGCTGACCTTGGCCGGGTCGGACGCGTGAGGCGGCGCTCCGCGCGTGTGTCTGCCGGTGCGAGCGAGCCCGGTCAGCGGTTAGTGTTGTGAGCGAGTGAACAAAAAGCGAAAGGCGTGTTCTCCGACACAAGAGGGGAAAAGTGACTCGTGTGCTGAACTGAAGGCATTTATAGTGCGCGAAAATGAAAAGTGTGTGAAGGAAATTAAGGATTCTAACGACAGGCGTATGGTGGCACTGGAGGAGTCGCTGTCGTTTGCCATGGACTCTCTCTCGGCGGTATCCGACCGGCAGCACTCGGCCGACCTGGACATCCTGAAGTTGCAGGAGACGGTGGAGCTGAGACGACGGCTGCAGCAGAGATTGAGCTCAGCGAGGACCGCCAGCAGCAGGAGAAACGGCTGACCTGCCTAATTTTCTCCGGGCCAGAGCTGCAGGCCCTGTCTCGCCGGGAGGACGCGGCCGAGCTGATCCGGTCCATAGTGCAACAGTACCTGAGGCACTCCCTAGACCGCACTCAGGTGAAGGCGCAAATTAGGCTGAAGAATGGCAAAGTCCTGATAAGAGTTTACCTCAGCGGCGCTCGGCTCCAACAGAGACATTTTGTTCCGGTCGAAGTCCAAGCTGAGGGGGTCTGGCCTGTACGTGTCCGAGTCGCTGACCCCCGCAGACAGGCGATGTTTTCGGACCTTTTGCGGCTGAAAAAGGAGGGTGTCATTTTCTCCGTGTTCACCAGGTCTGGTGACATCCTCGCGTGCCGGTCACGTGACTCGGCGCCGATCCGGATCGCGGTCCCCGAGGCGGTGCAGCGCCTGTCCGAGTCCGGCGCGCAGTACCGACCCGTGCAGGGGCGCGCTCAGGCGAGAGACGGGGGTGCACGGATGGATTCTGCCCTGGAGAGAGGAGTGCAGAGGTGTACTCGGGAGGTGGGCGCGAGCGCGCCGCCCGGCATCTTCGGCGACATGGAGGTGGACGTGCGCAGCCCGGCGGTTTCTCCTGGTCCGTCGCATCGGGGTTCATACTCCGGACCCCGGCGCGGTGACAGCGGACGGAACGGAGATCGTCAGCCCGGCGAGTACGGCGAGGCGTGATCAGCCTGGGTCGTCGCTCCTAGACTGCGCCCGAGAGACAGTCCGCCTGGTGCACCTGTCGCCGCCTCTGCAGGAAACTCTGCCTGCGAGTGTCACCGCTGGCCGGTCGGCCGGCGGCGGCGGGTCCGCCGAGGCTGTCGCTGCGGCTGCTGCTCGTGACTCGGCGTCTGCGCCCCTCGGCGACCGGAACGCCGCGGCTCGGCTTCCCGGCGCTGGTGGCCTGGAGCCGCCCCTGCCTGGCACGTCAGAGGTCAGCCCTCCATCCCTGATAGCTACGGCGTCTGCGGGGGAGGGGTGGTCATCGGGGGGGGGGGGGGACTCGGTGAATGCCACGAGTCCGATTCTGCCATCTCCCGGGCGGCCAGGGAGGCTAGCCGGGTCGCAGTCGGCCGCAGGTGGCGTTAGCGGCCGGTCGGGCCCACCTGGGTTTTCGCAGGGTGCTTCTGTGGCGGGCGTGGGGGAGGAGCGGGCGTTCGGGGCAGCCGGGGAAGCTGCTGCCCGAGCGGTTGATATCCGAAGCTCGTCGGGTGCCCCCCGATCGGGTACAAGTGGCTCGGGTAGGGCAGGGGACTCGAGAGATATCAGAGAGTACTTCTAGTGTGGGGGACCGAAACTTCCTTCAATTTTGTTTCTCGTTCCAATCCATTTCTCTTCAGTTATAAGGTCGCTACGTTGCCTAAAAAGCGGTGCGACCTACCGGGTCATTGTATTGTTATTGTATGCTTGCACGAACTTACACTTTTGCATCCGTTTTCGTTGTGCATTTGTGTGTTTTGCCGTATTTGTTCATATGTGGCGACGCTGGTGGCGGCGGCGGTGGCGGTGGCGGTGGCGGCGTTGGTGGCGGCGGCGGCGGCGGCGACTGGTGGTGCTGCTGCGGCGGCGGCGGCTGTGCTCACGCTGGCGCCGGTGACTACCGCGAGTCTGCGCTCAGCTGACCGACCGGCTCTCCGGCCCGGAGTCTGCCGTCGCTCACCGGGTTCGGGAAGTGTTTGCAGCCCTCTCCCCCCTTATATCCATCTCACAAAAAGCAAGAACCATTGTACTACATATACACATACCTAAATGCCAATGACTGATCGGAACATCATGTCAATGAATTGCAGAGGTCTCTGGGCAGCAGAAAAGGAGAGACGTGTTGAACTATTTAAGAAATTCTCAATTTGATGTCATATTTTTGCAGGACACACACGTGACCGTCAATTCAATGAACTGCTTTGATAGACTGTAGCCCGGGAAGTGTTACCATGCTTGTAAAACTTCGAACAGTAGAGGCACTTCCATATTGATAAGAAAAAAATTACAGCATGATATCATATCTGAACAGTATGACTCCGATGGAAATTACGTAGCCATCATTTGCAAAGTACATTCACAAATATACACACTTTAAGTATTTATGGACCGAATGAAGACTGCCCTGAGTTCTTTAGTGATATTGATCAGCTGTTGCAACAGGTCCCTCAAGACAATATAATTATAGCCGGTGACTTTAATTTTGTAATCGATCGTCTTAATGACTCAAACTATATACACGATAACAATGCATGTGCTGAAGCAGAATTCATGAAAATAACGGAGACACATAGTTTGATAGACATTTGGAGGCACGAACATCCGAACGACCGAGAATTTACGTAGATGAAGCGCAACCCCTTAAAATACGGTAGAATCGATATGGTGTTCATAAGCGATCACATAGTTAACGCTGTAGGCGAATCCAATATCAGGTCGGGCTACAGGACGGACCACAATGCTGTAACCCTATCTCTAAAAACGACAGACGAACCACGCGGACCAGGCCTATGGAAGTTCAATGATTCACGTCTGCAGGATGACGTGTACGTATCTACAATGAAGTCAGTTATAATCGAAACAGTTGGGCAATATGCGTATCCAACATATTCAGACTCGTTTAGATCAAATTATTTGAACTTTGGGGAAATACAGTTCACTATTTCTATTAAACTTTTTTTATGAAACGCTTTTAATGCTCATCAGAGGAAAAACTGTAAGATATTCCAAACGCAAAGCTAGAATACTTCGTAAGATAGAACAGGAGGCTGTAACAAATATTAATAAACTGCGAGAAAAGTTTGCCTTAAGCGGGAAAGCAAATGACGCTGATAGCCTCATACTCGCTCAAAAACATCTTGAAAAGATCCGAGAACTGAAAATGCAAGGACTCATCACAAGATCAAGAGTACGTTGGCACGATGAAGGATACAAATGTTCAAAATATTTCTTATCCCTAGAAAAAGCAAATGGAAAGCGTAAATCAATACAAATGCTGAAAGTAAACGGTAAAATAGTTACACACAAAAAGGAAATAATATCCATGTTTAGTAAACAACTCAGCGAGCGATACACCGCTAATTCTAGCGTTAACAATGCAGGTATGAGTGAGTTTCTTGATCGCAATATTAAAAAGAAACTTAGTGATGAGCAAAAACAAAAATTAGAAGAGCCTATCTCAATGAGCGAATTAAGTACAACTCTAATGTCAATGAAAACGGGAAAATCGCCAGGCTCAAACGGGTTCACAGCAAGCTTTTTCAAACTCTTTTGGAATCACTTGAGTATTTTCTGTTCCGAGCTCTAAATCAAAGTATATCAGATGGCTCTTTTCCGCTAACACACAGGGAAGCCATAGTTACGTTGATCCCCAAAGCTGGAAAACCGTTAGACACATTTGAAGGATGGCGACCTATTTCTTTACTAAACGTAGATTTTAAAATAATTTCGGCAGCCATAACTAATAGATTAAAAAATGTAATGAATGACATTATATCACAGTCACAATCAGCTTATATCAAGGGGCGATGCATCGCAGAAAACAGTAGATTAGTGTATGAAGTAATACAAAAAGTAAACGATGAAGAACGCAGTGGCTTCATAGTTGCTGCAGATTTTGAAGCGGCATTTGAAAGCATATCGTGGAAATTCTTGGTAAAAACGCTAGATTGTTGTAATTTTTGACACAAATTTAAATATTTGCTGCAACTTGCTTACTTAAACAAAAATAACTTCGCACGGATACTTATGGATGGATTTTTAGGAGAAAACATACACATGAATTGCGGAATAAGGCAAGGAGACTCTGTTTCAGGTTATCTTTTTAATCTCGCGGTGGAACCACTAGCAAATCTCATAAAACAATCCAAGGAAATGCGTGGTATCACGTTGTACAACGAAGTAGAAGTGCGCCTCTCCCAATACGCTGATGATTTAATTTTATTCCTGGATGAGCCAAAATCGATTACTGGTGCCTTATCAGAAATATAAAAGTTTTCATCCACGTCCGGGTTGAAATTAAATGTTCAAAAACAAAATGTCTTCCTATTGGGAATCATTTAAATTGTTCGCAAAGTAATCTACCTCAGATACATTGCGTTAAGGAACTAAAAATCTTAGGTATATCGTTTAGTGCTAACAACGAAGCAATATTTACAACAAACCTAAAGCACTAGTTGAGAAAGAAATTTTGCAATGGAAAAGGAGACATATAACTTTAATCGGTAGGATTACTGTCGTTAAATCCTTGCTAATATCCCAACTAGTTCACTTATTTTTTTGTCATTACCTACACCCTGCAAAAAAGACATCAAGCAGATTGAGACAAAACTATTTCGTTTTATATGGGGGGATAAGAATGACAAAGTTAAACGAACGAAAGTTGTTCAAGGCCTCGAGGACGATGGGTTACAAATGTTAACAGTTTTGTTAAAAGTATGAAGGTGACATGGTTAAAAAGACTGTACAGTTCCAAACACGATTGGTCTATTTTGATACAGTGGGAATTACTCCCTATTCCAGAACTATTAACGTATGGAACAACAGCCCTTGCGAAAGTTAAATTCAAACTACAAAATCCTTTCTGGAAAGAGGTTATCTCAGCCTGGAGCGATTTCTGGGACTCATTCAACCAAAGTAGTGACCAAATAATAACTGAGAAACTTTGGTTTTCCAACGTTTCAAAATATAGGAACAGTATAATAAGAACATGGGATAGCGCAGGACTTAGATTCATAGCGGATCTTATAAATAATACAACAGGAACACTTTATAGTAAAAATGATTTAGAAACTAGGTATGGGATTCAAATGACGTTTCTTTGTTACGCCTCTCTTATAAGAAGTCTTCCAAGTATAGTTAAGGAGTCAAATTACAAATATCGTATTCTCTACCCTCTCATTCCTCATAGAATAAATATAGTTCAAACAACTGCTAGAATATCACGGCTGGCATATAAATAATACATCTCGCGTCTAAAGACACAATACGGCAAATCGAAGAAAACACTGAAAGATAAATGGATTAGAGATGTTAGTCATTTCCAATCTGGGAGTATGCTGGATATAAGTATTGCTACTAAGAACACATATCTTCAAACATTCCACTTTCGTCTGATATCAAGAATCATGGCCACCAACAAATTTTTAAACATTATTGGCAAAGCTGAAAACAACTCCTGCTCCTTTTGTTCTTCTAATGTGGAAACACTAAAGCATCTTTTTGGGAGTGCATGGCGGTTCAGACTTCATTTCAAAAATTTCGGACGTACTGAGATCATACTTCGGACTCGTATGCAACTTTAGCAAGAGAACATGTTTTTTTCCAAACCTTGATGAATGTGAAAAAACACACATAATAATATGCTCCATTGCAAAAATAACTATATATAGTGCTCGACATCACAATTGTAAGCCATCGATTCAACAATTTTTTAGCAGACGGCAATTAGAAGCCCATAAGGAGCTTCACTCCGCTAGATTATCCAGAAACATAGACAAGTACTACGATAAATGGAAACAGTTGAAAATGCTGCCAGAACTAAATATTGAAATTATCATGCGCACACAAAGACACGCTCATGCACATACAAACACACCCACACATACACGCATGTACACACACACACACGCACTCGATAGGTGCAACTGCACACGCAAACATACACGTGGTAATCATCTGCTCACTCTTGCTCCCCCATTCTTTCCATATACTCGAACATCCTCAAAGACATCCTTTCCCTGACGCGCCGCTGCGAATTCCCATTCTCGGGGGGTGTCGGGGGCGCTGGGCCGGAGTCGGCCGGGCGCGAGCTGCGACCGGGGTGCGGAGGGGGATCCGTCTGCTGCCGCGTTGGAGCGTGGTCGTTGCTGCTGTAGCGTGCTGTCGTCGCGCTCGCCGCTGTCCGCGCGTGCTGCCGCCCCGCTCGCCGTGATCGGCGCGTGCTACCGCTTCTCTTGCCGGTGCCTGTGTGCTGTCGTGGGGTTACTGTGTCGTGTTCACCGTAGTGTCTCTACGGTGAACTGTGAACTGCCGCTGCCGCTGAAGGTGATCAATAACTAACTGTGTAGTAACTACTGTGTACTGTCGCTGATATTGTGAAGTTACGGTGCAATAAATGTTAACTATATACAAATGTTAATCTCTTTAAAATGGCAATCTCAGATTTGCAAAATTTTGGGTTTTTGACCCCTAAAATGAGAAAAAAAAATCCCCACAAAATCAATTTTTTCAAATATGTTAAAAAACGGAATAACTATGAGAGAACTTAGTATGGACAATACCCATACCAAATTTCAAAGCAATATCTTTATTTTTTACTGAGTGATGGCTCCCTAAGTGTAAGAAACTGATGACGTCATTTTAAAAAATAACGTTTTTTGACTTTTTGACAAGATACGAACAAATAATTACCTTTTCTGTATTTCTGGCCAAAACTAGTCTAGGAGCATGCCTTTTTATTTGCATTTATCAATTTCTAATTTTGAGGTTTTCTGAAGAGCAAAATCGCTGTTCTTGACGTGGTAAATCCGAGGTCATTCACTTGACCTGGAAGGTCACCCGTTGAACTGAAACCTTAAAATCGCATTATGTTAGATTCATCTCATTACAGGCAACATGCTGGTTCTTACCGCATTGCTCTACGTTGCTTGGTTTGGAAGTTAACAGGGCAGCCAGTCAGCCCCCCCCCCCGTAGGGCGAAAGTGAAAAAACTGATACTCATACTCATACTGTTTATTGAGGCATTCCGCAATATACTTGTGGCTATTACTACCTCTCGTCACTGTTAAATATACAACTATAGGAATGTGGTCGGAACATACAACGCACACGCACACAAACACGCACACGCACAACGTCACACAGCAAAAAGTCACACAAGCACACATTAGTCAAAACTAAATATAAACTTTCATCGAGACATTAGGATTAAACCTGTGCCGACCGGCCATCGCTGAGGTGCCGCCTCAGACGGCGACTGAACAGGTGCGGAGGGAGCTGCGACAGATCGGGTGGCAGGGCGTTTTACGACGCCGGTCCCCTGCACCCAAACCGCCTCCTCCCCATTTCGGTGCGCGACCGCGGTACACACAACAGGTGGTGCTGCCGCGTGACAACGTCCAGGTCACGGCCGCGATCCTCGGCTACAGTGGTGAGGGCCGCCAAGACCTCCGGCTCACCGCTACAACGCACCTTGTGCACGAGACGCAGGGCGTGGTACGACACAAGTTGCTCCGCGCTGAGCCACCCCAGCCGCCTCAGCAAATCAGACACATGATCATACGTTTTGCGGTCAAAAATTAATTTAGCTGAATAGGTAAGTTTTTTTAATGCGCGAGAGGTTCTGCTTGGTGCCACTGCCGTACACCGAGATACAATATATAATTTGCGAGACGACCAGGGCGTTGCCAAGCGCGAGAATCACGGCGGGGGTAGGTGTCCCCGTAGATGTGACAGACCACTCAAAACTCCAAAGCAGCGTTTAGTAATCATTGAGACGTGAGCTGTCCAATTGAGAAAACGATCAAAGGTGAGGGCGAGGTTTTTGGCTTCCGGAATGGGAAGTAAATCATGGTCGCGGAATGTTACTTTGATGTCGGGTAAAGTGCGCAGATTTTGTGGGCTGTCCAAGAGCATCAGCTGGGTCTTAGCGGCGTTAACTTTAAGTCTGTTTGCTCGGAACCAAATGTCAAGAGAGGCCAGAGCGTTTTCCATGCGTGCGACGACTGTTTGAATTTCAGACTTTTTCCCGCTGACCATAATTTGTGTATCGTCGGCGTATTGGACTACTACTGCGTCTTCGGCAAACTGACTGATGTCGTTAGCGAACACGCAGTAGAGAAGAGGCCCTAAAGCTGAGCCTAGGAAAATACCGATGTTATTGGACAGCGGGTGGGATTTTTTGACACCACCCAGATTGTCAGTGACGCTGACACTCTGGGTGTGGTTTCTCAGGTATGCCGAGAACCAAGATGTGTCGATTCCGTGAGCCTGTAATTTAGTAAGGAGCTTTGAGTGGTCGATCACATCGAAACATTTGGTCAAGTCCAGCAGGCAGAGAAGGGATACTTCCCCATGGTCGAAGACGGATAGGATATGGTCGGATATGGAAGTCAGCGCGGTTTCCGTGGAGTGACGGGCGCGAAAACCAGGCTGACTAGGAGAAAGGTGGTGATTTTCGGAGAGGTAAGTGTGAAACTGCTGGTGGACAGCTCTCTCTACAATTTTGGCAATGACAGGGACGATGGAGATAGGACGGAAGTTGGATGGGTCATAGGGATCACCGGATTTAAGGATAGCTCCCGTAGGGCGAGGGTTAACCCTCTCTGCTGATAATTTTCTGTCCAAAACTGTTCTGACTGAACCGTCTTAAAACCGTCCTAAAACCGTCTTAAAATAAACATTGATGCCTACTCCGCCTCCGGATTTGATGAGGGCATAGAAAAGCCTAAAACGGCTTTGTCCTCCAAGGCCTCCTCTAAGGAATTTTCACTGGGAGGAGAGATTTTCATCAATCACGCCGACATTTCAAACAACTTCAAACACACACAGTGGTGGATCTACAGTTGGGCAACATGGGCAATTGGCCCCCCAAACGAAAAATCGGTAGGCAAACGTATCTTTTTGCCCCCTCCAAAAAATACGAAAAATCCCGACACGAAAATCCCGAAACATCTTGAATCTGTGTAAAATGGTTATTTGTATTAAACAAAATCATTTGCAGACAATACATACTGATATGTTTCATGTCTAGCAGCTCTATTGTTGCAGTTAATTATTTTATTTTGATCCATGTTATCTGGGCCGTAGATTCACATGAAATTGTCAGCTCCGTCCGTCAAACGGTTTTCGAGTTTGGCAACTTTGGCAAAACTCTAATTTTCAGAGGGCAATATCTCCCATCTAAATCATGCGAGTCATATAAGCCTATATATCATCAGAATTGTCAGGAACAATATATTAATGTGAGAAAATTTTCGAAACCACGCAAATTTTGTATTTTTTACATGTGATCTTAGACCTCAGATCACGTTATTTTATAATGTGGCCTTTTAAAATGCGGATTTTTTATTGCCAGAATCGACTTCGATACATTGGACATTCAATGGTAAGAAAATTGGACCTAGGTTTTCCTCTAATTATTTTTTTCTTTGGAAAAATCATGATCACCAGCTGTGCACGTCTTTGGTACAAGCACGTCTTTGGTAATAACTTTGCCCACAATTGTGCTAGAGAGCTTAACTCAACGGCATTATATGTGTCTCGTTGAGCTGCATTCTATGATGCATAGCATGACCCCAGCAGGCTTCCCGGACCAAAGTTCGTAAACATAAGGTTCGTAACGGAAAAAAGTTTGTAAGCAAATGTTCGTAATGGAAGAGGCGTAATCTTTCCCCAGTTGGAAAGATATGCATAATAAAAGCGTTATTATTGTCAAAACTTGTACATTTATTCATAGCATTGCCAAACCCACCTGCGCAATACATTAAAGAAATAGAAACAATGTTTTATAGATTCATATGGAGTGGAAAAGGGAACAAAATCAAACGAACGAACGAAGCTTATACAAAACTATGAACAAGACGGATTAAAAATGATGGATATCAAAAGCTTCATTGACAGTATGAAACTATCATGGCTCAAATGCTTAAGTACTTCAAAAGCCGATTGGACACATATAGCACATACCCAATTACCAAATGTAAATCATCTCCTTACATATGGGAAGGAAAAACTCATGTTAATAAGGAAACACATAACAAACCCTTTGTACAAAGATATACTTAATGCATTAATAAGGTTTGCTACACAATACCAACCCAGTAATGAAGACATACTATCGGAAACTATATGGTTTTCTGACCATAGTGGATTTCCAAAAGGTATTATTAAGCAATGGGACAGAAAAGGGTTACGTTTTATTTGCGATTTATTTCATCCTTCTTCTGGCCAGTTATACTCAAAGGAAAATATCAAAGCAAAGTTTGGAATAGAAATGACATTCATTTGCTACGAAAGGTTGGTACAGAAACTTCCGCAGAACTTGGTAAACTACTCAGGAAGAAAGGTAAATAACCCAAACATTCTATATAAGATAAAAGTCGTAATGAACGAATCCAAATTCGCAAAATATGTTTACAATGTATTTGTGAAAGCTTTAGCACAAAACAATTTAGGGACCGATCTGAAAGTAAACAATAAATGGCAAAGCGAAATAGGTGGCCACATCAATGGAACATTAACAAAACTTGTAAATGCCACGAGGTCTACGTATTTTATGTACTTACGTTATACGAATGGCGCACTGCCCGCCATCTGTTGCGCCTTATGGTGATGCCATGGTATTAGGTAATATATGGCGATGGCGACCTTTTAGCCTTGATGTGGTCTCTTGGGATATTGATGTTGTACTGTACAATATCGTGATGCTCTGTTTTTGTGCAATGATGTGTGCGCGCACTGGCCACTGCTCTTGGAATTTGTCACTACATGTGATGCAAAATAAACGTGATGATGATGATGATGATGATTATAGAATAATAACAAGAAGATATCCAACAAATAAGCTGCTGGAAGCCATGAATATACAATCTTCGAACCTTTGTACCTTTTGTGAACAGGCAACAGAAACTCTAGCCCATGTTTTCTGGTACTGTCCGAAGGTTGAAATATTCATTGATGAAGTTCTCTCACACATAAAACAACAATACAATAAAGTAGTACATATCAACATTATCAGTTGGTTCTTCCCCAATGATCTTTCAAATATAATTGCCTTACTAGCAACGATTGGTAAGGATGTAATACACACAGCGCGAATGAATAAAGTTTCACCTTCGCTAACTGTAATTATGAAAGCTTTAAAGATTGAAGCTGAAAAGGAATATAGTGCATATAGATTAAGGAATGATTTAGATGGCTTCGATAGTAAGTGGGGAGAACTAAAAAAATTATCGATTGAAAGGATTTTTGTTAAATTTTTATTTTATTTTAATACACCCGTATTTCTTCTGTTTTGGTGATCAGTTAAAATGAGTTCAGTCCCGAGAGATGCCGGTCGTTTATAACACACGCATATATACATACATACATACATACATACATACATACATACATACATACATACATACATACATACATACATACATACATACATACATACATACATACATACATACATACATACATACATACATACATACATACATACATACATACATAAATACATACATACATACATATTACATACATACATACATACATACATACATACATACATACATACATACATACATACATACATACATGCATACATACATGCATACATACATGCATACATACATACATACACACACACATATACACTAACGTTGATTGTGAGTGAGGCTAGGCGAACTGCTATTTCATTTGATGCTTATGTTTGTATGCTGGTGCTTGTTGTTTGACCTGAATAATGTGAAAATAAACTAGCACTTAAGTAGGAAAAACCCGAAAAAACTATAATTATGTTCTTTTAATGTCGCACAAACCTCACCGCCATGTACCGCTTCGTCTTGGGCTATTCACAAAAACATGTCAGTGCACATGTTAAAGCCGGTGGGTTTCGCCCACCTGGCGATGAGTTTTGCCCACCTAGTTTTGCCCACATGGGCAAAACTAGTTTTACCCGCCCGGTTTAAACCATGGTTTAAACCGGGAAAAACTGGCCAGTGGGAAAAATTGTGCCAACCCTAGACAAAACTATACAAAACTCCTAATGTTGAAAATAAACGAACCATTATGAAGATTGTTTTGAGAGAAAAAATTGAGGGTCGCAGCCACTAACTAGACCGAAATCAGTGCATAAGTTAACTGCTAATTTGGAAACCTTTTTATTCGATGTTTGTTGATGGTTAACACGCCATTGGCTGGGGGGGGGGGGGGCGCCCCCCCCCCCCCCCCCCCTGAACGAACGTTCGCTATAGCTCACAAACTAATAGCGCTATCGACGTGAAACTTCAGGTACCTTCTACTACATCAATTATACATCTTCTGTGCACAAATGAAGAAATTTCGGCATTTTTTTGCTCTCGAAATATATCGCATTTAGTGACGTCACTACACATAGTTTGACACAAAAATCAATTAAACTTTAGCTGGCCTTACAAATGCCATATTTGAAGCAAAATGCAATCGAAAAGCGTCACAAGATAGCAAATGGCAAGGACTACACAATGGCTATCTCGGATTTGTGAAAATTGTGGTTTTTGACCCCAAAAATAAAATAAACAAGATTTAAAAAAAAATCCCTCAAAATCAACATTTTCGACAATTAAAAAAAACGGAAGATATGTCGAAAACATGTGAACACAAACATAAAAACAAAAACAAACAAAAAACATGTGACCAATACCGAAACCAAATTTACAAGCATAATATTCATTTTTGACCGACTTATCGCTTCCTAACTATGAGTAACTCATGACGTCATATTTTGAAATTGCTTTGACGAAAAATTTGAAATTGCTTGCTGAAATTGCTGAAATTGTTTGTATTTTATTTTAGTGACCAGAAAAAAAGAGAAAAAAATGCCAGCACTGTATTTCTGAGACAAAACTGGTCTAAACAAATGCCTTCTTTATTTAGATTATAAATTTCAGATTTTGACCTTATGTGACCTGACGGCTGACCTTAACCTTATATGGTGCCAGGTTGTGAAAATTACTGCTACTATCGAGTTATACATGTAAAATAACCCATACAACATGTGTCACATGGCTTTCGTAGACCTGTGACCTTTTGTGGCCTGACCTTGACCTTTGCTTACAGTTTCAATTTTGCTGATGTGGGATATGTATTATACCTTTGAGAGCACTTTGTGCGATAATAGTCGTAATCTAAGGCTTTGGATGGAAGTATGGCCCACAAACTCAAATATCTCAATGCTTAACTTTGCCCTGACCGTGACCTGAGGTGTGACCTTATTTTGAAAATTTCGTGCACGCTTTGGATGCGTCTCATGGAGAGCTTTCGATTGCCGCATTGCGCGTCTCGCTGTGGTTATTGGTTCGGCAGATAACCAGGGGGAGGCCCCCCCCCCCCAGCCAATGGCGTTCGGCTGATACCCCAGCCAATGCCGGGTTAAAGATAGTGGGGCACATAATCATAGTAGACAAAGTGACATATTTATATATATATTATATTTACAATAAGACATATTTCCCATACCATTTCGTCAAAAAGCAATACCGGATTTTCTTGGTACCCGAAATTCGTTACCAAATACTTGAGAGCACCGGTCGTTAGAAGTGTGGAACGCTTATCAACTTTAACTTGAAATATCTTTCGGTAGGAATGTATTCATGCAAAATGTGATCAATTTACAATATATTTTGGTCTCGTCTGTCAATTTCAAGTAATAACTCCAATTTTGAAGGAAAATGTAAATATTTCCCTTTAATATTTAATCGATTCAAACTTTAATTTATAATTTTACGTCATGGAGCTTTATTCTCTTTGTAAAAACTAATAGATATAATATTCAAATTCCAATTGTCTAAAACTTTTTTACTGATTGAATCACGGGCGTCGCCACGTAATTTTGAGTGAGGGACAGTCAGGTGGCCCCCCTCCCCCCTCAAAATTTCCATATAGGCTAATATTATAATCCCACTAATCTGGGGGGCCTGAGCGTGGCCGGAGCGATTCTGGGGGCCCGGAACCCCAGGTCCCCCCACCCCCCACCCGGTGGCGACGAGCTGCGGCGCCCTTAAACCCAAATCATCATCAACATCACCACCCCTGGATTTAATGCAGAAAATGGGACCATCTTCCCACACTGGAGCTGCATAGAGTTATTTGCATATTCATTATTCATATATGCACATAGTTGTAAGTTGAAAGAAGTACGTTTCGCGTTTCATTTTCTTGCTCGTTGTACACGACTTGTTCCAGATTGCTTTTCGATTGTTTTGGTGATTCCATATTGTTCCGACTTTTCCAGTTTGCAAGATTATATCTGGCAATACTTGTTATGGTTAGGCACTTGTTAAAGGGAATGTTTCACCTTTGTATTGGTTTTGAACTGAGATAGCCATTATCTTTGGCCGTTATTGAAATGTCTAAATTATTAAGGTCATTTTCCCCAAAACCTATCCGTTTTTAAGCAATTGAATTTCTGATTTACAAAATGGGGTCTTGGCTAGGCCCGTCGCTGATTGGCTGACAGCGACTTCAAGATTGTTGGTCCTGGAATTCAGACGACCTGTATGTCTCGAACCTTGGCGAGTACGATGTAATCAACGGCAACGCGATAGGTTGCGGTCCAAGTTGAATTTTGTTTTCAGGTTGTTTGAAGTCTCAGTTATGGATTAATTGTTAAAAAATGAGCTATCGCAATGCCTCGCACTCGCCATTGTGTTCTGTGCGGGAGAAGACACAGTTCCACAATGTTTGAAATTAAGTCCCCAGAATTGTCTGGGAACGATTGAGCCAATGTTTGGCAGCTAAAGGTTTTCTCTATAGCTCTCTATAGCTCAATAATGACGTCATCGTCCCAAATAAAAAACAACTTCGTGTGTAGAAAATTAAGTGGCTTTTCGACAGAAAAAAATATATCACCATCGTTTTCAGCAGCACTTACGTCATATTTTCGACTACAACCAGCGTATATTTGACAACTTTCAAAAGGTGAAACATTTCCTTTAAAGGGAATAGGTCACCTTGAAAGTAGTCTTGAAATTTGGTTATACGGGGTATTTCGAGCTAAAAAAAACGAATATGGCATTTGTTTGGACGATAGATGGATATCCGTCGAAAGATGGGCATGTTTCTCTTTTCTCCTTCATGGCCATAAAAAAACTTCATGACAATTATGATGTCATGCACATGGTAGCTTGGATATTGAAACAATAACGACGACAATAACGACGGACTTTAGGCACATATACGCAGGCTGCTTGTCACTGGCGGATCCAGGGGGGGGGGGCAATCCGACCATGGCCCCCCCCCCCCAAAAGCCTGGAAGGGGGGGCCAACATGTCTTTTGGCCCCCCCCCCCCCAAAAAAAAAAATATATATAAATAACTGTAATATGAGCCTCAACGCATATACAAAAAACAATAAAGTTCCGTGTTCTGTGAAATTTTAAGAAATAAAAAATGAACACGTTCATAAATAATGATTTCGTCGTCGACGAAGGAATAACTAGACCCACGACCAAGGGCGGATCCAGGGGGGGGGGCGAACGGGGCCATGGCCCCCGCCCCCCCCCCCCCCCAAGCCTGTTTAAGGGGGGCCAAACTATGTTTTGGCCCCTCCCCCAAGACGTGAAATTTAATGTATGCTATATTTGCGTTTTTAGAACGGTACTGGGCATCCCAAAATTGCAGCAGTCAAAATCAAGCTAGCCACAGTCAAAAACTGAAAAATTTCGCGCCGCTTCGCGGCATGACACAAGTTTCGCAATTGCATATACAAATTTGGAAAATTAATTCCATTAAGTGTCTTGCAGAGGCTCTCCTTGGCGGTAATTGCTGGCCCCAGGGCCAACTCTCTTCATAAAATATTATCTTTAAAGCGGGCTACATGTTTAGCTTGTCTGCCGAGTTCCGAAAAAGGCGACGCGAACGCAAAGACGCGGACTTCGGCAACCGGAAGCTGTTCCAGCGGTGCCCAACTTGTTGGCCCGAAGAGCTAATAGTGGGGACCAGGCCAGGACTATCTCCCCAAGCCATCTCCCCCAGGCTCCTCCAGATCCACAGGGACCATTTATGCGCGGAAATGTCGGTCTGCCTCTTGCTACTTTGAAACCATTTGCACCGTTACCAGTTGTTTGTTACAGTTCGGTACATAGGTATGTATACAGACTACAGTTATTATTATCATATGTACTATTGAGCGCAGACTGCCACCGGCCATCGTGATTTACTATCCGAGGCTAATGTATATGAAAAACTACCTTCATTTCAACATTTTGCATCATACCGAGATGTGCAACCAGGAAAAGGGGTTACCTGAGGCTTGGCTCCACTCACGGTCTGGTTCCAATATTAAAAATGCGTTTTCCACGACCTAAAATTAAAATGTTCACGCCGCTTCGCGGCGTCACATCAGTGGCCATCGTCATAACGAAGCCATCGTCATCGTCTTCGTTTCGTCGTAACGCTGAATTGAATGAATAACATTTTTAGCTTATTATCCTCTACAAGGCTAAGAAGCTAAAAATGCCTATGTTTCTGGGTTTTATCAGGCAAACCCGAGCAAAAAAAAAATCGCAGCCGCTTCGCGGCGCTAAATAACAAGTACCTACTATAACATGCAAATCCACATTAGAAATGTTGCAAAGGCTTAAATACACGCATAACAAATTGGGGTACATTTTTTGTCGTCATTTCAGCCGACCCCCCACTCAAAAATTATCGGCGACGCCCCTGGGTACAGCTGACAATTGACATAGTTTTTATCAGTGTAAGGCAATGTCGGAACAATACAAACTGCAAGCTGACATCTTTCCTTTTTCGATATCCCAAAAGGTCGAAAACCTAAAAAAAATGGGGAAAAAATCGAAATCGTGTGGTTGCAAAATGAAGTGGCCCAAATCCGGGAAGAAATTCGAAATTGGGGGTAGGTAAGGTCCGCTAAAAAAACGGTTTGGCCCCCCCCCAAAAAAAAACGGCCGGCTGGATCCGCCCTTGCTGCTTGTAACGTAAACAACCGTTGTGTGGACCCGAAACAAGTTTCGGGGAAATGCAACTTCTTCTAAAAGGGCCCTACTAGTCCTGTGTTGAAATTACCAGGTGTGGGAAATCACGTGACTACATTTCGGGCTGGGATATTACATTTTTCTTCTTTTAAATTAACACGCAACGGCTACGACGAATTTTTATGGTGGCGGAACTAAGCATATTTTTATTATTTGCATGCTGGGATTCCAAATTCGTTCTATTTCACGCTAAGAAGAATAAGATGAGCTGTCTATTGCGTCCAAAAAGTATATACATTATGCCTGTTATACATTATTTTTGCGGCTTTCTTTATGGGAAGCTGGGAGCCCAAACTCTAGCTGTGACAAAACTGGCGCAAGTAAACAATCCGAATATTTCAAGAATGCAATATTTTATTTTGCATACGACATGCTGTTTGATAAATCTTCTTCATTTTATCTAAATACAATCAGTTATGGATTTTACAATATTTTCTATGACTAAAATGGTGAATTTGTAAATAATATTTCATTTCAGTTACGGGCATGTAGTGTGCACTGTGCACGCATAGGTGGGTGCGGTTATACCCCGCATATAGAATCTAGATTTATGTCTACATTCGCGGCGCAGTTGCTATTCTAATGGTAGGTAAAGGCCACTAAATAAATATGTTGTTTCCGCTTATGCTATTGCAGACTATTGACGTTACCAAGCCCAAAGACAGTTATTTTCCCTGGTCATGAATCATGCAGATATTTTTCGATTTAATGTAGGTAACGTGACGTAGCTTTTTCTTACTTTGCTTTGCCATCAATATACAATAACAATTGACCAATATAGCTATCAAGTTTATAACAATATAGTTTTGAGCAATGGCGGATCTATACTTTTGTGTTGGGGAGGGGGGGGGGGGGGGGGGGGGGTAGGTTAAACCAGTAGAGTATTTTCAGAGCTGTTGAACGGGGGGGGGGGGGTAGCAGGCCGTCAACCGTCAGCGAAAAGCTGTTGACGGAGGGGGAGGGGGGGGGGGGGCGTCAGCCACTGAACGTCCGGCAATATTTAGGAGGGGAATCATGGTTTTAGAACCTTTGGTGGGGATCATGGCCCCTTGTCCCCCCTCCTTTCCTGAATTCACCCCTAGCCCCCCCCCCCCCCCCCGCCACACACAAACACACACACAACCTAAAATCATGATTCCCCCTTCTAAAAAAACGCAGGACGTTCAGTGGCGGACGCGGACGCTCCCCCGGTCAACAACAACTTTTCGCTGACGGCTGACGGCCTGCAACCCCCCCCCCCCCCACCGCTCAACCACTCTGAAAATACAACATTGCATTAACCTACCCCCCCCCCCCCCCACCAACAACAACAAAAAACGTCTAAATCCGCCCTTGCTCAAAACTATATTGTTATAAACTTGATAGCTATATTGGTCAATTGTTATTGTATATTGATAGCAAAGCAAAGTAAGAAAAAGCTAAGTCACGTTACCTACATTAAATCGAAAAATACCTGCATGATTCATGACCAGGGAAAATAACTGTCTTTGGGCTTGGTAACGTCAATAAATAACTGTCTTTGGGCTTGGTAACGTCAATAGTCTGTAATAGCATAAGCGGAAAAACGTATTTATTTAGTGGCCTTTACCTACCATCAGAATAGCAACTGCGCCACGAATGTCGACATAAATCTAGATTCTATATGCGGGGTATAACCGCACCCCATAGGTGTGCTACTTGCCTTGAGATGTTCTTCTTCGGTTTAGATCCCCTACTTTGGTGCCCATTTTGATCACATGACTAAATGTGCAACCTTATCTATATGAACCTTGGAAATTACTTAACCGGCGCCCCGCTGGGGCGCGGGTTAAGTAATTCAATCTAGGTTTGATGCAAATTGGAAATGAAAAATGTCAAAAGAAAGGAAAGGAAATTTTCTTCCAAATGGCTATCTTCGATTTGCGAAATTTGGAGTTCTTGACCCCCAAAAATGCAAAAAAAAAGTTTTTTTGAAAATTTCCACAAAATTATTTTGTTTAAAGATATTTTAGAAACCGGAATATATGGAACAGAACCAAGTATGGACGATACCCAAACCAAATTTCAAAGCAATATCTTTATGTTTGACTGACTTATGACTTCCTAAGTATAAGTAACTCATGACGTCATTTTTTAAGTTAGATTGTTTGGCTTTTAGTGACCAGATACAGACAAATCAATACCATTGCTGTATTTCTGAGACAAAGTAAGTCTAGCAACATGCCTTTTTTATTTGGATTAATCAATTTCAAATGTTGTCCTTATTGTGACCTGACCTTGACCTGAGACCTATACGTGTACAATAAGCTATAAAACATGTGTCGCATGGTTTCGTTGACCTGTGACCTCGTGTTACCTGACCTTGACCTTTACTTACAATTTCACTTTCGCTTATACGGAGATGCATTATACCTTTGAAAGCACCTTGTTCGATAATAGTCGCAATCTAAGGCTTTGGATGTAAGTATGGCCCAAAACTCAAATACCTCAATTTTGACCTTTGACCTGATCGTGACCAGACATGTGACCTTATTTTAAGAATTTCGGGTAAGCATTATATTTGTCTCCTTAAGAGCTTTCGATCGCTGCCTTGCGCGTCTCGCTGCGATCATTGGTTCGGAAGATACGAGGGGGGTAAAATTTACCCGCGCGTTCGGCTGGAGACCCCAGCGGGGCGCGGGTTGACGTAGGGAGCTAAATATTTTTCACACAACCCATTTTTCGATCTGCTCTACAAATCTGCTATCTCAGTTCAAAACCCCATGTTAAATGTGAACTATTCTCTAAGTGCCATCTTACAGATAGGATTATGTGGCAGGGGTGTAGGATTAGTGTGCCCCCCCCCCCCCCAAAAAAAAAACACACGTTTTCGTCGGTGCAAGCTTGCCAATTGACACGGCGTTCTTCTCTAGGCCAATAACAAGTAAGCCAAATGTCATTTCGATCCTTTGTGTTTTGGTCCTCCCCGGGCCTCCGTAAGTTGTTGACCCCTACACAAAAGGTCAAAAATCCAAGTCGTCGTACAGACCTCCGCGTGTAATCATTTGAAAGCTCTTGTCGAGTAGAATAAACAATAATGCAGTCGAAATGCTCTAAATTCAAGTTTGCGTTCTATGAGTCATAAACAGAGCCCAAAAGCAAGCCTTCAATAGCTCAATAGCTCTATTTCAATAGCTCTATTGAAGGCTTGGTTTTGGGCCCTGTTAATGTCTCATAGAACGAAAACTTGAATTTAGAGTATTTCGACTGAATTAAAGTTTACATCCAGTGAGTCGTGAGAGTCTGTACCAGTGAGTCGTGTTACAGAATATACCCCAGTGACTGCCGGGTTAATTGCAGCAGGACTCAGGTGCGCTGTTTTGTCTATCATTGAAAGAAAGGGATACAAACCAACTTCAAATTCAATCACTCGAGAGAAGGAAAAAATCAGTTTTCATGAAGTTTTCTCCTAAGATCATTGTTTTCCACGTTCAGTGCAGGGAACGCGCGGGGGACATACTTGTATTGAATGGCCGTCTCAGATTCCTGTGGAGGGGGGGGGGGTATTTGCCCCTGATCCCCCACTGGATCCGCCAGTGCCAGCAATTACCGCCAAAAAGAGCCTCTGCCAGACACTTACCTAATGGAATTCATTTTCCCATTTTCTACATTTGTATAAGCAATTGCGAAAGTTGTGTCATGCCGCGAAGCGGCGCGAAATTTTCGGTTTTTGACTGTAGATAGCTGGATTTTGACTGCTGCAAAGACAATTTTTACAATTTTACCATAAATTGGGAACGCGCAGGGGGGGGGGGGGGGGGATACTTGTATTGAATGCCCCCAGATTCAAGCAGGGGGGGGGGGGGGCATTTAACCCTGATGACCCCCCCCCCCCCCCCCACCTTGGATCCGCCAGTGCAAGTTGGGCACCGATGGAGCAGCTTTTAGGCGCCGATGTCCGCATCTATGCGGTCGCATCGCCTTTTAGGAACGCGGCAGACTAACTAAACATGTAGCACGCTTGCAAGGTAACATTTTATTAAGGGAGAGGGCCCTGAAGCCGAGAAATTAGGTGCCGACTACCGACAAACGAGAGCCTCTGCCAGACATTTAATGGAATTAATTTTCGTATTTTCCAATTTGTATAAGCAATGGCGAAACTTGTCATGCCGCGAAGCGGCGCGAAATTTTCCAGTTTTTGTATTGTGGATAGCTGGATTAATAATTACTGCAAAGGCAATTTTTACAATTACGATTCATCGAGCAAAGTTGTGTGTTGGGGGGGGGGGGGGGGGGGTGGCAAAATGATACGTTGGCCCCCCCTTTGAAAAGCCAAAGGTGTGGTGTGTGGGGGGGGGGGG
>JAXIVJ010003377.1:0-30000 GCA_036785665.1 Chirona hameri
CCAGATTTGCAAAATCTGTCAAGGCGCTAGAAGAGGCGCACTATGTCTAAAAAAAATAGCATAACAAAATATACCTAACCTAACCCGGGTGCCTGGTGCGCCTCTCCTGGCGCCTTTTTCCAGGACGCTGTACGACAGCGCTTCCAATTAGAGGTTTTACTTCAAATCTGAAGACTTTCGACGTCAGATTCTAGAGTTAATCTAGGGGTTTTATGAAGATTTTTGGAGGATTATAGAGTTTTTTCAGAAAAATTAGAGGTTCTTAGAGGTTTTGGGAATGTCCATGGAATTTTGATCATGCATCGCCGCTTGGCGTATATAGGCTCCGTCGGCGCTCCGCGTAGAGGCGCCCTGGGGGGGGGGGGCGGCCGCCCCCCGCTGCCCCCCCCCCCCCTGTATCCGCCCCTGTGCAGTTAAGAAGAAACCGTGAAGATCGCATTTCCGTATTTTCGCCAAATGTCGCCTCCGAACCCACCCAAAACTGTGCCCTGGAACCGTCTCTGTTCAAGTTAAGAACTCAAAATTTTGACACCAAATGCAGAGTTCAATTCTATGAAAAGTCCCAAAATTTAATTGGCCTGCTTCCAGCCGTTCTGGAGATATCTGCGAAAAACATGAGGGGGGCGGAATCCGCCCCCCCCCCCTGTTACAAATAGGGTTAAAGAGAAGTGTCGACTCCTTTGTCTAATTCCTTTGATTTTGAATGTGCAACTCTAAAATTTTATGAGCGTGATAGGGAGGTCATGCTCTACCTGTGTGCCAATTTTCATGCACATCAGAATAGTCTGCTGTTTGACCTTAAACAAATGACCTGCTCTAACTCGTTTGATTTTAAATGTGCGACTCTAAGATTTTACCAGAATGATCACTAGGTCGTGATCTATCTGTGTACCAATTTTAAAGCCAATCCAAATAGTCGGCGAATGTATTTCCGAATGTGAATGTGAGCCAATTGGACACGCATGTTGTTTATTTTGATTATAAAATGATATTTATAATATTTATTATAATTGCAAATTCCAAGTTCCAAAAGCATTAATAACTTTACGTTTCACTTTATTAAGCGAATATAACATTTATTTTGATTTTGCATTAGGTATTATTTTGTATAAAGCATGATGTGGAATAAAGCGGCGCCGATGCGACAGTGATATTTGGGACATGCGGAGGTCATGCAAATTTTTGTTTATGATTTAGTTTTTGATATGGTATAGCCTAGAAATTAGGAAAAGGTGGGTACCTTTTGATAATTTTTCGTGTGAAAAAGGTGTGCGTGTACTATGTGGTTTATGAACCAAAGTATGAGTTAGTTACCTTTTCTAAGTATTTAGGTACCTACCCCTAACCCTACCATTCCAAGGTATTCACCTAGTTAGGGCTGATTGAACAGTGGCTTTGTGCCCACTGGAGTTGGACACGAAGCCTCGCTTTCTTTACGCATAGATGAATTACAGGCTACAGCTCAGGACACATATCTCATATAATTGGCCATTAACCCTATTTGTAACAGGGGGGGGGGGGCGGATTCCGCCCCCCCCCCCCACCCCCCCCCCCCCTCATGTTTTTTTGCAGATATCTCCAGAACGGCTGGGAGCAGGCCCATGAAATTTTAAGACTTTTCATATAATTGAACTCCGGATTTGGAGTCAAAATTTTGAGTTCTTAACTTGAACAGAGGTGGTTCCAGGGCACAGTTTTGGGTGGGTTCGGAGTCGACATTTGGCGAAAATACGGAAATGCGATCTTCACGGTTTCTTCCTAACTGCATCAAGTATGAAGGAGTTACATCGGCTTACCGTGATTGCAAAAAGTGCAAATTAGATGATGTTAATGAAATATCATACAAAATTGCATGGCAGAGACGGTTTCAGGGGCTTGAAAAAGGGGGGTTTCCAGGAAGTATTCAATGCTTGGCGGGAAGCCAATAGAGCAATGTAAGGGGCATTTATAGCTATCAAGATGTAAAAGATAGCTTCTGCTTCCATTATTTGCATAATTTATTACATATAGAGTTTCAGGGGCGTGTTCAGGAACATGAAAAGGGGGTGACTGGCATGGTGATGACGATATGCCAGCGATAACGGCGCAATATACGTTTAGCTTATAATAATATATGCACATATGAGACCAGAAAAGGGAATAAAGTCATTTTTTGCAGAGGAGCGCTCAGGAATGGAAGAAAGGGGGTCATATTATTGCAAGGAAACTAAGAGGCATGGGCGTACAATGACATAACATACTGCAGTTTTCGGATGAAACAAGCACCACAGGCTACTCTACGAACGGTTATAAGATAATAGGCGAGTCCAGGTAGGGTAAAAAGTGGGGTAAGCAATGTTAATTGAAGTTGTAAGTGAAATAGTCACTGTTGACTAGTTAGTATCATAATAGCGGATAATGTACTTATCAAAAGGTCTTGCGCCGCCCTAGTTTGGATCCTGGATACGCCTATGATGAAGTACAACATGCAAAAAGGAACTATCTATGATCAGTAACATATGTATAGTGCTGGGTAGCAACTTGTCTGCGGTTAATATTTTTCCCAATTTTACCCCCCTTTTTCACTAACCTGGTACCGCCTATGGCAAAAAAATATGATTTATAACTGTTTTTCTAATGTCTCAATCACATACCATTTCATTTATAAAAAAAAAAAACATAAAAAATGGTTTTATTACGCATTTACTTCACCCCCATATTGAGTGACCTGCACACGCCTATGATTTTTGAATTTTCAAACGTCACCGTCATATATCAATTTCTGATTCAATCTCTATCGATTCCTATTAGTTGTGTTCAAATCGGTCGATAAACATGAAAGCTATGTTGAATCAAAAATACCACTAAAATTTGTCATTTTTGCCCCCCTGTTGCCCCCCTATCAAAAAATTAGATTTTTTTTATTATTTATAAATGTAGATCGTATTGAGGGGAACCAAACACCGTTTCATTTGTGAAAATCGGACGAGTAGATCTCGAGATCTCCGGGGGTGGCGGAATCCACCCCCCCCCCTGTTACAAATAGGGGTAGCCAGGAGCCTGTTACAAATAGGGTTAAGTGCCTGGTTTGTCCACAGGGCACAGATGAATGCTGGGCCGCTGGCATATTTTGTGGAGTTTATGCTGTTCGACCAAAAAAGAATGATTCTTTGAGCAATGAATGATTCAATCAGCCTATTTTCTCTGTATGATTGATTCAATCAGTGACTCACAACAGGTTTGCGCATGAGGTGAATCAATTCATGAGTCATTCATTTGAAATAAGAATGATTCAATCAAAAGTAGTCGATTCACATTGAATCATTGACAAGTCTGGTTTGGTCCACCCTAAATGTACGAAATTTGACCAAAACTATAAGTACAAATTTGCCGACGAGCCCATGCCCCGAAACAATTTAGCCGATCTGGGCGATTTCTTCACCATTTGATCTGGCGTGGTCCAAAACGGTGCCGTTTTTGATTTTTATACAGATTGGTTTACTCTAAGTGGACCAAATTGGACCAAAACCACCAAAAACCACCAAAAACATGCATTGTTTTTCAAACGATTGTTGATTGTTCATAACATTTTGGCACATATTCACAATAGATAGAGTGCATGAAACATATTGCATTCCTTCATGATAAATAACAATGCGTAGTGAGGCTAATTTACTGAATTCGTTACCGAGTACTTGCTGAGTTCCGACCGATATAAGCGTGGATCGCGTATCGGTAGGAAACTGCCAATATCTTTCGGTATGTATGCTTATATGCAAACTGTGATGAATTTACATCATATGTTGGCCTCGTCTATCGATTTCAGGTGCTAACTCCATTTGTGTGGAAAAGGGTTTTTATCTCCCTTTCACGAGCCGTCCAAATACGTATTCGTTGTTTACAGATCGAATGTGATCAACCTTATACCAAATGATGTTGTCTATGAGTATATGCGAAACTTAAAAGCATTTCTTGCTGAGGTCAATCGCTTGACCTCGGGATGTCATAGAGTAACTGCGAGCTCAAGTCTCGGGTACCGCATAACTTTTTCCTAAACGACTTACCGAAGTTTTTCGACGGCTAAATATTGCCACCAGCTAAAAGATGGTGCACAAAGAGCGACCTAATCCCTTCAGGTCATCGTTTGACCTCAGGTCATGGCATAAGTTAACGTTATGGCACACGGCAGAATGGCATGGTACCGCACAATTGTTCCCCAAAACCACTTAGAGAACCCATTCCACCACCATCACCTTCCCTTTAACCCTATTCCCTGCGGGCGGACAAAATTACGTTAACCTGCGGGGCGGGGAGGGGCAGATTCTGCCTCCCAAGAAATCTCGAGAACCGCTCTGTTGATTTCGATGGAGAAAACGACAAACGATTTGTCATGAGAAGATCTTTGTTTTTGGATCCCGAATTTTTGTTTTGTTAAAAAAATGAGGGTCAGGGGGCAAAAAATCCGTTTTTTTAAAGGTCATTGCTGCTATGTGACTCCACCGATTTTTATTCTCCAAACGTTTTTGAGCTTCAAATGTACTAATATTTAATATATCAAAAGAAAAGAAGAAAAGAAAATCATAGGCGTATTCGGGGAATGTAAAATGGGGGGGGGATTTTCTGGGAAAAAATATGTGCTGTTGGTGATTGTTTGGGACGACATGAACGTCACATGTGGACATTATATGCTGTAGTTTGTTAAATTTGATATATTGCGCTTAGGCGGATCCAGGAAAACATGAGGGGCACTATGCGCGTAACGCTTTTATCATCTCACTAATTTGAAGTTGGACCAAATTTGAGGATGGGTATCGCCTCCCATTTTTTAATCCTTAGTGCGCCTCTGCCCCCAAAAATATGTACAATCCCAGTATCTATGATGCATATTGCATTGCAATTGTTTCTGACGCAAGTATTGCACTGCAAACCACGAAGGAAGTATGCGCCGCAAAACCGTATTCGTAACACCCTCCCCAAAACAGGACCCTGGAACCACCTCTGCTCGATTGATTTTCCCAAACTTTGACATAACACGTGCCATTCAAATATGGGAAAAGTCACAAAGTGTCAGGACGCTAGGTCTAATGGTTTATAAGTGGCAAGTGAAAAACCACCGGAGGGGGGTACAGAATCTGCCCCCGCAGGGAATAGGGTTAACCCACCCAAGGTGGACAACACAAGAGTTGATCCCTCCGGGTCACCGTTTGATCTCAGGTTACCTGGAAAGGCGCTAATATCCATTTAACAAGCCATCCAAAAACGTATTCGTTGTTTACCGATCAATTGTGTTCAAACTTATACCAAATGTTGGTGTCTATGAGTATATTCGAAACCTAAAAGAATTTATCGCTGAGGTTTGTCGCTTGACCTCTAGAGTTCCTGCGAGGTCAAATTTCGGGTACCGCATAACTTTGTTCTTTAAGTATTTACCGAAGTTTTTTTAAAAAAACGGCTAAATATTCCCACCAGCCTATAGGTGGTGCACAAAGAGCGACCTAATCCCTTTAAGTCATCATTTGACCTCAGGTCAAGGCATAAGCTAACGTTATGGCACACAGCAGAATGGCGTAGTACCGCATAATTTCCCTCCCCCTAACAGAAAAATCACTTAGAGAACCCATTCTACCACAATCGCTTTCCCTTTAACCCACCGAAGGTGTACAATTCAAGCCTTGACCCCACCGGGTCACTCTTTGCCCTCAGGCCACCTGGAAAGGCGCTAACAAATATTAAATGGATATTATCGCCTTTCCAGGCGACTTGAGGTCAAACGGTGACCCGGTGGGGTCAAGTCTTGAATTGTGCACCTTCGGTGGGTTAAAGAGAAGGTGATGGTGGTGGAATGGGTTCTCTAAGTGATTTTGGGAGAGAAAAAACGTATGCGGTACCGCGCCATTCTGACATTTGCCATAACGTTAACTTATGCCATGACCTAAAGTCAAACGATGACATGAAGGGATTAGGGCGCTCTGTGTGCACAATCTACAGGCAGTGGGAACATTTAGCCGTTGAAAGACTTCGGTAAGTAGTTTAGGAAAAAAAGTGATGCGGAGATTTGACCTCGCAGGCACTCTATGACCTCCCGACGTCAACCTCAGCGATAAATGTTTTTAGGTTTTGAATATACTCATAGACACCAATATCTGGTATAAGTTTGAACACCATCGATCAGTAAACAACGAATACATATTTGGATGGCTCGTTAAATGGATATTAGCGCCTTTGCAGGTGACCTGAGGTCAAACGGTGACCTGGAGGGGTCAAGCCTTGAGTTGTGCACCTTGCGTGGGTTACAGGGAAGGCGGTGGTGGTGTAATGGGTTCTCTAAGTGATTTTGGAGAAAAGTTATCGGTACCGCGCAATTCTGCCATGTGCCATACCGTTAACGTATGCCACGACCTGTGCTCAAGCAATGACCTGAAGGGATTAGGTCGCTCTTTGTGCAACATCTATGGTCTTTTGTGAATATTAAGCTATTGTGCTGATTTCCCAAAGTTGTTTAGGAAAAAAGTGATTCGGTACCCGATACTTGACCTCGCAGGCACTCTATGACACCCGAGGTCCTGAGGTCAAAAGGTGACCCGATTGGGTCAAGTCTTGAATTGAGCACCTTCGGTGGGTTAAAGGGAAGGTAATGGTGGTGGAATAGGTTCTCTAAGTGATTTTGGGGGAAACTTATGGGGTACCGCGCCAATCTGCTGTGTGCCATAACGATAACTTATGCCATGACCTGAGGTCAAACGATGACCTGAAGGGGTTAGGTCGCTCTTTGTGCACCATCTATAGGCTGGTGGGAATATTTAGCCGTTGACAAATTTCGGTAAGTACTTTAGGGAAAAAAGTTATGCGGTACCCGATATTTGACTTCGCAGGCACTCCATAACCTTCCGAAGTCAAGCGATTAACCTAATCAATAAATGCTTTCAGGCTTCGAATACACTCATAGATACCAACATTTGGTATAAGTTTGAACACAATCGATCAGTAAACAACGAATACATATTTGGATGACTCGTTAATTGGATATTAGTGCCTTCCCATGTGACCTGAGGCCAAACAGTGACCCGGAGGGGTCAAGTCTTGAGTTGTGCACCTTCGGTGGGTTAAGGGTAAGGCGATGGTGGTAGAATGGGTTCTCTAAGTGATTTTGGGGAAAACTTATGCGGTACCGCGCCATTCTGCCGAGTGTCATATCGTTAACTTATTCCACGACCTGAGGTCAAACGATGACCTGAAGGGATTAGATCCTCTTTGTGCACCATCTGGCTGGTGGGAATATTTAGCCGTTGAAAAAACTTCGGCAAGTCGTTTAGGGAAAAAGCTATGCGGTACCCGATACTTGACCTCGCTGGCTCTCTATGTCATCCCGAGGTCAAGCGATTGACCTCAGCGATAAATGCTGCTAGTTTTCGCATATACTCGTAGACACCAACATTTAATATAAGTGTGAACACATTATATCGGTAAACAACGAATACGTATTTGGACGACTCGTTAAATGGATATTAGCGTCTTTTCAGGTGACCTTAGGTCAAACGGTGACCCTGTGGGGTCAAGTCTTGAATTGTGCACATTCGGTGGGTTAAAGGGAAGGTAATGGTGGTGGAATGGGTTCTCTAAGTGATTTTGGGGAAAAACCTATGCGGTACCGCGCCATTCTGCCGTGTGCCATAACGTTAACTTATGCCATGACCTGAGGTCAAACAATGGCCTGAAGGGATTAAATCGTTCTTTGTGCACCATCTATAGGCTGGTGGGAATATTTAGACGTTGACAAAACGTCGGTAAGGCGTTTAGGAAAAAAGTTATGCGGTACCCGAGACTTGAGCTCGCAGGTACTCTATGACTTATCGAGGTCAAGCGATTGATCTCAGCGAGAAATGCTCTTATGTTTCGCATATACTCATAGACACCAACATTTGGTATAGATTTGAGCACATTCGATCGGTAAACAACGAATACGTATTTGGACGGCTCGTCAAATGGATAGTAGCACCTTTTCAGTTGGGCCGTGACCTCCGCCGGGGTCGGGTCGATCCCTCCGAGCAGCGACATGCGGGCGGAGTGAACGCGAGAGGGGACCGAGCGCGGCGGACAGTTAGTGATCTCGCAGTGAGCCTCCATTGAGCATGAGCAAGTGAGCGAGTGAGACTCTGAGTGAGTGCTGGAGAACGTTTCGCGTAAGTTGACAGTTGTCGCCCCAGTGTCAGTCGGCATAATCGTTGACGGGTTGCCGGCCGTTATGGCTACGGACTCTGATAGCGTTGGGAAAACGCTGTTCACTGACTGTGTGACGTCCGTGACGGCGACGGATGGGGGACGCGGCAAACGCCGCAAGCGACAGGCATCCGTCCCCGAGATGGCCCGGCGGGCCGAGGACCGTAAACCCAAGAGGCTGCCGCGCGGCCGTGGCCGCGAGCTGCCCTCGCCGGGTCGGGCCGTCAGCGTGACCCCGCCGGGGGCGGTGCAGCCGCCTGTCGGGCCGGCCCGGGCAGTGGAGCTGAGCGCGACTTCACTGGAGGCAATTCAGCAGATGCTCAACTCGAGCGTCGCAAAAGTGATGTGCTCCTTCGAAGAAAAATTCGGGCATCTGGAAAGGAGAATCACAATTCTTGAGGGAGACAGTATGGACAAAGAACACGAAATACAAAAGCTGACCGAAAAGCTCGAAATGCAAACAAGCACGAACAAAGACCTGTATAACAGGATCAAAAGCTTGGAGTCGAACAGCAGATTGTCGTCTCTCATTTTGACTTGTTCGGAATTCGAGTCACGTCATCAGAACGAGGACATCGAACAGAGAGTCGTTGGACTGCTGAATCGGCGCTTCGGGGACCTGGGCCTCACAGCCGCCGACATACAAGCCGCGCACCGTCTTCAAAGAGACTCGAAAGTCATTGTCCGGTTCGTGAAGCGTCGAGTTCGTGACGTCATCTACGACAGGCGCTTTGAGCTGGCTCGGCGCAACGCAGGAGTCGGCAGCGGTCCCCGCGACGGCCCCGACGGACGGGCACCGTTATATATCAACGAAAGTCTATCCCACACCAACAGAGCCATTTATTATGAGCTCCTGGAGGCGCGTAAGTCCAGCAACGGTGCCCGCATCGCGTCCGTCTTCAGTCGGAGGGGCGTCGTGTTCTGTCAACGTGAGAGAGGAGGAGCCAACATCATGGTTCCCGACCAGGATAGCCTCCGGAGAGTACTGGGGGGTGGCAGGAGCCTGCCCTCTTCTCCGGGCCGGGCCGCCCTGCAGCCGGCCGCATCCGGTGGTCCTGCGGCGCTGGCGACGCGGGGGCCCCGCGGGTCGGCTGCGGGTGCCGGGCCGGCGGCGGGCCCGGCCGCGCCCGCGGCAGCGACGTCCCCAGGAGGATCGACGCCAGCAGCGGAGGGGGCGCCTGGGGCGACGGGCGCGGGGCGGCGGTCGCCCGTGCCGCCGGCTGCCAGCGGTGGACCGGGGCCGCCGGCGACGTCGTGCGCGCCTTCTGTTCGAGTTGGGACATTGGATGATGGCTCGGACGCGCCGGCGGCCGGCTGCTCGCCGCCCTCGGGGCCGTCGCTTCAGGAGGATTGTAAAGGCACCTGAGTATTACGGTAAAGTGCACTGATAACAGTAAGTGTCCCATCGGTGAACTGTGCGTCAGCAGGGGGAAGCAATAGACGCTGGTGTGTCTGGGGAATAAGTGTATAATAGAGATAGACAGATGTAGAATAGAGGCCAGCAAGTGTCCTTTTTCCTTTCGAGTTCCTTTCGAAGGCGTTCCTTTCGAAGGCGTTCCCCGCAATGATAGTTGACAGTTACACCCAGAAACAGGGTTTATTGTTGTGGGGAATACGAATGTTCGACTCACTTTGTTTGGAATTAGGGATATCCATTGCGTTACTTTAAGTCTGCTAGGCTATTAAGCCAACTTGTGCGTTCCATTGTTCGTTCGCCAACACTGGTCGGCCGTCGACTTCGGGCTCGCTGAAGTTGTGAGTAATTGTATGTGTATATTGCAGATATATGAAGGATGGGCTTCACTTATCGGATGAGGGGGCAAGGGCTTTGGGAGATGCCTACAGAAGTGTCATTCAGGGAAACTAGGTAGGAGGGGGGTTCAGGGACGCTAGTACTAGGACATCAGGAAGTAAGCATTGGTAGAAGTTCATGTCAGAATAGGACAGTAGATCATAATTCCCTCAGAATTAGTAGAGTCAGCTCAAAGTATAAGATCACATGTGTGTTGCTGAATGCCCAAAGTGTTAGGTCTAAATTTGATGAGTTTGAGTGTTATGTTGCCCTTGAAAAGCCTGATATCATTTGTGTAACCGAGACATGGGTTAGTGAGGGGTATAATAGGGATAGGCTACAGGATTTCGAGTTACAAGGGTATAACATGTTCTCATACTGCAGAGAATCACGGCAGGGAGGCGGAGTGTTTGTATATGTAAATAGCTTGTACTGCACTACTAGAGTTGATGATTCTAGTAGAGTAAAAGAAGTAGAATCAATCTGGCTTGACATTAAAATTGGTACAGGAAACAGAGGAAGGTTGAGAATAGGTGCATTTTACAGACCAGGGAATCTTCCAAGGAACTCCCAAGCTGAAACAGACCAAGATATTTGTGAGGAAATACGTAGGAACTTTCGGGCTCAGTGTCTTATTATGGGAGATTTTAACTTAAGAGGATGCGAAAGTATAGCAGAGGAAACAAATGAGTGTAGGTTGTATAGGCAAATCTTTGAAGAGGAGCTTTTCATGCATCAGTTTGTAACAGAGCCAACCAGACATTGCTCCATTCTAGACCTTGTATTCTCAGACAACAGTGATCTAGTTAGTGACATAAGTATTTGTGCAGGTCTAGGAACCAGTGATCACAATATGGTTAAATTCAATATCTCATCAGAAATGAGGCCCAAAGAAAACCTTATTATGGTTCCAAACTTCAGCCGGGCTGATTTTGATGGTATTAGAAATGACCTCGCACAGATAAAATGGAACGTTGAGTTGGCAGGTTTAGATGCATGTGAGGCCTGGAATGTTTTCAAAGCTAGATTAAGCCAAATTCAAAATCGGCATATACCCCTTAGGCACAAACGTAACAGAACCAAAGGCAATCCAGTTTGGCTTACCCCAGAAGTAAGGAGTGCTATACAAGCTAAAAGAAGTGCATTTGGCATTTTGAAGGGATCTTCACTAGATATAAATCAGAAGGCCTACCAGAATGCAAGAAATTCAGTTAAGAAAAAGGTCAGAGCAGCTAAAAGGGCAAAGGAACTTGATTTAGCTAGACATTGTAATGCAGATAGTAAGAAGTTCTTCAGTTTTTATAAGTTAAGTACAGTTTCCAAAAATATAGGTCCATTTAAGGTAGATGATGCGTTAGTTAGCAAGGACAGTGAAATGGTTGAAGTGCTTAATGATCAGTTTCAATCTGTCTTTACTATCGAGGACCAGAGTAGTATTGCAGCACTTCAGCCTGAGCTAGAGACAGAGGAGACTATAGGAGAGCTAGGTGGCATAAGTAGTGAACTTGTTCTAGAATATCTAAAGAAAGTAAGGCCTAACAAGGCAGAAGGACCTGATGAAATCCATGCTAGACTTTTAAGAGAATCTGAAAGGGAGTTGTCGGTTCCATTAGCCATAATATTTTCTAAATCACTTGCAGATAGTAAAATTCCACTTGATTGGAAAAGAGCAAATGTTGTTCCTATTCATAAAAAGGGAGATAGAAGTAAAGAGGAAAACTATAGACCAGTTAGTCTGACCTCATTAGTCTGCAAGGTGCTTGAATCAATCATCAAAGATAAGATTGTTGAATTCTTGGAGCAAAATGAACTCATCAAGGATACACAGCATGGCTTTAGGAAGGGCCGTTCTTGTTTAACTAATCTTCTGGAGTTTTTGGATGTTGCAACAGATAGCTTTGATCAGGGTAAACAGCTAGATGTAGCTTTTCTTGATTTCAGTAAAGCATTTGACAAAGTCCCCCATACAAGACTGGGGTTGCAACTTAAAATTCATGGGATCAGGGGCAAGATTCTGGATTGGATAGAAACGTGGCTTTCAGTACGCCAGCAAAGGGTTATATTGAATGGGTGCCAATCACAATGGAAGGAGGTTCTCAGTGGGGTTCCACAGGGCTCAGTCCTGGGCCCATTGCTTTTTATAATATTTGTGAATGCAATTGAGAACAGTATAGACAGCAAAGTCTTGAAATTTGCAGACGATCTAAAAGTTGTCAGGATTATTAGAGGAAAACATGATCAGGATGTTTTTCAATCAGATCTGGACAAGCTAGTTGAGTGGTCTGAAGCATGGCAGATGAAATTCAATTTGAGTAAATGTAAGCTTATGCACGCTGGACGGGTTAGCAGTAAACATAGGTATGAAATGGGTGGGCAGAAAATGGAGCAGATTGAAAAGGAAAGAGATTTAGGTGTCATGGTAAACAATAGACTATCAGCGTCAGACCAGGTTGTAGAAGCTAGGAAAAAGGCACTTAGAATGCTAGGGGCCATTAACAGAAATGTTTCCTACAAGAGTGAAAAGGTAATAACAAAACTGTATTGTGCATACGTTAGACCACATTTGGAGTATTGTGTACAAGCCTGGTCTCCAACATATGAGAAAGATTGCTGGTTGTTAGAAAGAGTTAAAAAAGGGCAACAAAAATGGTTAATTGTCTTGGTAGTTTACCTTATGAAGATAGATTAAAGAAATTGGGTTTGTTTTCACTTAGATATAGAAGGCTAAGAGGAGATCTAATTGAAGTCTTCAAATTTGTAAATAGTCAGCATTCTGGATATTTAAAGGGTATGTTTGAGTTCAATAGGAAAAATCGAGGTAGAGGTCATCAGCATAAACTCATTATGAAACAAAGTAGGACTAGGCTACGACAGTCATTTTTCAGTAGAAGGGTTGTAGGACATTGGAATATGCTACCAGGGGATGTCGCTGATGCAGTGACACTTGCTTCCTTCAAAATTAGATTAGATAAATACTTTACAGAGAAGGGATTAGTTCATAAATACTCGTGGGATTAGCCTTCTTTTATGCAGGTAGAGTAAGGTGATTTGAAGGGGCGAGACTGGTGGAGGGGGGGGGGGGGGGGGGGGGGGGTGGGTGCGGGTGTGGGTGGGGTGGGGTGCAACCTCGGATGGGCCCAAGAGGCTCTTTGTTGCACTTTTCTTTTATGTCTTTATGTCTTTATGACCCGAGCGTTGTCGGCTGCGGTGTTCCGGGGGCGGCGGCTGGCGCCGGTGCTGGGCCCTGCCGGCCGCTGGCGGCCGGGGTGTGCGGCCGCCGTCTGTGTCCTGGCCTTTGTGCCGGCCGGGACGCTCCCCCGGCTGCCGGCGGACGATTTGGTCCGGGCCTGGTGGCGGCCGTGCGTGCCGGGTCCCGAGCTGTCACCGACTGACGTAGCGGTGAGTGACAATGTCTCGGCACATATTAATTGGAGTTCGTAATGTACGTTGCTTCAATCGGTTAGTACCTAAGTTAACAAGGAGAGAGAGAGGGAGAGAGGCATGTTTATGTTTCCTATGTACAGACGCCGTCGCCTGGCCCCTCGGAGGCCTGTCATTACTGGCTAGAAGCCAGACGTTGGGTGGGGAGAGGGAGGGTTTTGTCAGATGTCCTATTTTCATTTTTTTTTGTGTATTGTTACTACCGTACCAGGCCATCACAAGTCACACAGGCCTCTGTTGGCCTGCAGACAGCTGTTGCGAAGCGGACACCGCGAATCGGTGTCTGCGGCTTCAGCGGCGGTGGCGGCGGCGGCGGTGGCGGCGCCGGATCGGCGTGCGGTGGCGGCTGGGGCGGCGCTGTGCGTGGACGGCGGCTCTTCCGGTGTGCGTCGGCCGCTTGCTTCGCCGTCGGTCCCTGGCGCTGGCGGCGCCCGTGGCTGCCAGTGCCGGTCGTGTCCGTCGTCGGCCTGTCCGGGGCGGCTGTCCGCGGTTGGAGATGTCGGTCGGGGGCCGCGACTGCGCGGCCTCGTCCGGCGCCCGGCGTTCAGGGAAGGGTCGACCGCCGAGTGCAGCGTCGTGCGGGTCCGGTCGCGATATGGCTTAAATTACAGTAAGTATCAGAGATACGGAAACATGCTGCATACTCGCGGACACTCGAGCATTTCTAGCATCGAGCGCCCTTTTTCACGCTGCCGCGCACACAGTTGCATTATCACTGGTGCACACACACACATGCACACACACACACACACACACACATACACATACACATACACACGCACACGCACACGCACACGCACACGCACACGCACACGCACACGCACACGCACACGCACACGCACACGCACACTGCGCGTCTGCGCAGACGCACAGACGCACAGACGCGCAGACGCGCAGACGCGCAGACGCGCAGACGCGCAGACGCGCAGACGCCCAGACGCCCAGAGGCCCAGACGCCCAGACGCCCAGACGCCCAGACGCCCAGACGCCCAGACGCCCAGACGCCCAGACGCCCAGACGCCCAGACGCCCAGACGCCCAGACGCCCAGACGCCCAGACGCCCAGACGCCCAGACGCCCAGACGCCCAGACGCCCAGACGCCCAGACGCCCAGACGCCCAGACGCCCAGACGCCCAGACGCCCAGACGCCCAGACGCCCAGACGCCCAGACGCCCAGACGCCCAGACGCCCAGACGCCCAGACGCCCAGACGCCCAGACGCCCAGACGCAGAGACGCACAGACGCACAGACGCACAGACGCACAGACGCACAGCCACACAGACACAAGCATTTTCGCGGGCCAATCAACATATGCAACAATTTGTGACACAAAATGGTAAAATTTAAGGTTGCATCAGTAAATGCGAGAGGCCTGGGAGGGCAGCATAAGCGCGGGGATGTCTTGCACTACCTAAAAAACATGAATTTCGACATTATCCTTCTCCAAGATACTCACCTTACGATAGAGAAAGTACCATTCTTTGACTCTCTCTGGAAAGGTAAAGCTTATCACTCGTGTTATACGCACAACAGTAGGGGAACGTCCATTTTAATAGACAGAAACCTTCAGCATAACGTACTTTTTGAATTTATTTGCGAGAATGGGAATTATGTTATTATAGGATGTAAAATAGGTTCAGATGCGTACGTGCTGGGTAGCATATATGGCCCTAACAGAGACGAGCCGGATTTCTACAAATGAATAGATGATCTGCTAGACAGTGTGGACTGTGATCATGTAATTCTTGGTGGGGATTTTAATTTTGTTATCAATCCTGAGAAAGATTGTTTTGGATATACTCGCGAAAATAATGTTAACGCCAGAAATAAATTCATCTCCATTTGTGATAAACACAGTCTGATCGACGTGTGGAGACGGTATAACGCTGAAGAAAAACAATTTACATGGATGAGATGTAATCAAAAGCAGGGCGCAAGATTGGATATGTTTTTTATCAGTGATCATTTGTCTAGCCTATGCCTTGATATGAAAATGTGTCCCGGATATAGAACAGATCACAATATAATATCAATCAGCATGCAAGTCGGTGAATCGATGCGAGGTCCAGGCCTATGGAAATTGAATGAGTCTCTCCTCAACGATGAGAAGTACGGTACAATAGTAGAGAAGTGTATTGAGCGTACAATAGAGCAGTACGCGTTACCCGTATACACACTAAGTTTCCTTTCGAACCCTGGCAATTATAAAGATATTGACTTCCGAATAAAAGACGATCTGTTCTATGAAACATTATTAATGATGATCCGAGGGGAAACCATCAAGTTTTCTAAACAAAAATAAAACGTACTAAGGCGAAAGAAAGGGAACTCATGACACAAATAGAACACGCTCATACACAGTACTGCGAGACTAAAACGGAAGGAAGTGCAGTCCGTCTAAAAAAATACAAGGATGAGCTTGAAAATATAAGAAAACCTCAAATCGCAGGTCTCATCGTTCGATCCAGGACTAAGTGGCACGAGGAAGGGGAACGATCTTCCAAATATTGTCTTGGTCTGGAAAAAAGAAATGCTCTAAGAAAATCCGTTGCGGCCCTGAAAATTGGGGAGCAAATCGTAACGCGAACAAGTTCGATACTTGAGGCATTTTCAGACAACTTATCAAGTAAGTATAATAAACGGCACGTCCTGCCAGAATCAGCAGATGTATGTATTAGTAAGAATGTTTCGGAGTCGTTAAACGAGCATGAACGTAGTATATTTGACCTGCCATTAGCCCCGTATACATAGCAGTTTCAAAACAGTGAAACATTCAAGCGTGAATAGTTGCATGATATTCATATACACATTCGCATGGACATTCGATGACACCATATATCACCTCTAAAATCGTCACACAGATAGATCTTGATGCGCTGATTCCAAAAAAAACGTAATATCTAAGACGCACAACGGATAGTTTTTGAGTTGTACCGATTTCAATGTTTTAGCGGAAAAAAATTGGGACAACATAGATCATGCTGAAAATTGTCTCGTAGATGTATTTCGACGTCTTGATTCTGAAAAACATAACAGCTAAGATGCACAATGAACCGTTTTTAAGACACTTAATTTCACGTTTTGGCGGGAAATTTTTGGACACCATATATCACGCTGAAAATAGCCATACAGATAGATCTTGATGCGCTGATTCCAAAAATCGTAATACCTAAGACGCACAACAGACAGTTTTTGTGCATGCGCCTTCGCATCTAAAGATCACCATAGTTGGTGACACCATAGATCGGGCTCAAAATAATCTCTAAGATAGACCTTGATGCGCTGATTCCAAAAATCATAACACCTAAGACGCACAACGGACAGTTTTGTGCATGCACATTCGCATCTAAAGATCACCATAGTTGGTGACACCATAGATCGGGCTAAAAATAGCCTCAGATAGACCTTGATGCGCTGATTCCAAAAATCATAATACCTAAGACGCACAACGGACAGTTGTTGTGCATCCACATTCGCATCTAAAGATCACCATAGTTGGTGACGTCATAGATCGGGCTAAAATACCCTCTAAGATAGATCTTGATGCGCTGATTCCAAAAATCGTAATACCTAAGACGCACAACGGACAGTTTTTGTGCATGCGCCTTCGCATCTAAAGATCACCATAGTTGGTGACACCATAGATCGGGCTCAAAATAACCTCTAGGATAGATCTTGATGCGCTGATTCCAAAAATCGTATAACCTAAGACGCACAAAAGACAGTTTTTGTGCATGCACATTCGCATCTAAAGATCACCATAGTTGGTGACACCATAGATCGGGCTAAAAAAAAACTCTAAGGTAGATATTGATGCTCTGATTAAAAAAATCGTAATACCTAAGACGCACAACGTACAGTTTTTGTTCATGCACATTCGCATCGAAAGATCACCAAAGTTGGTGACACCATAGATCTGGCTCAAAATAACCTCTAACATAGATCTTGATGCGCTGATTCCATAAATCGTAATACTTAAGACGCACAACGCACAGTTTTTGTGCATGCACATTCGCATTTAAAGATCACCATAGTTGGTGACACCATATATCGGGCTCAAAATAACCTCTAAGATAGATCTTCACGCGCTGATTCCACAAATCATAATACCTAAGACGCACAACCGACAGTTTTTGTGCATGCACATTCGCATATAAAGATCACCATCTTTGGTGACACCATAGATCGGGCTCAAAATAACCTCTAAGATAGATCTTGATGCGCTGATTACAAAAATCGTAATACTTAAGACGCATAACAAACAGTTTTTGTGCATGCACATTCGCATCTAAAGATCATCATAGTTGGTGACACCATAGATCGGGCTTAAAAAAACTTCTAAGATAGATCTTGATGCGAGGATTCCGAAAATGGTAATACCTAAGACGCACAACGGACAGTTTTTGTGCATGCACATTCGCATCTAAAGATCACCATAGTTGGTCACACAATAGATCTGGCTCAAAATAACCTCTAAGATAGATCTTGATGCGCTAATTCCAAAAATCGTAACACTTAAGACACACAACGCACAGTTTTTGTGCATGCACATTCGCATTTAAAGATCAACATAGTTGGTGACACCATAGATCGGGCTCACAATAACCTCTAAGATAGATCTTCATGCGCTGGTTCCAAAAATCATAATACCTAAGACCCAAAACGGACAGTTTTTGTTCATGTACATTCGCATTTAAAGATCACCATAGTTGGTGACACCATAGATCGGGCACAAAATAACCTCTAAGATAGATCTTGATGCGCTGATACCAAAAATTGTAATACCTAAGACGCACAACGGACAGTTTTTGTGCATGCACATTCGCATATAAAGATCACCATAGTTGGTGACACCATAGATCGGGCTCAAAATAACCTCTAAGATAGATCTTGATGCGCTGATTCCAAAAATCGTATTACCTAAGACGCACAATAGACAGTTTTTGTGCATGCGCATTCGCATATAAAGATCAACATAGTTGGTGACACCATAGATCAGGCTCAAAATAACCTCTAAGATAGATTTTGATGCGTTAATTCACAACATCGTAATACCTAAGGCGCACAAAGTACAGTTTTTGTTAATGCACATTCACATCTAAAGATCACCATAGTTGGTGACACCATAGATCTGGCTCAAAATAACCTCTAACATAGATCTTGATGCGCTGATACCATAAATCGTAATACTTAAGACGCACAACGCACAGTTCTTGTGCATTCACATTCGCATCTAAAGATCACCATAGTTAGTGACACCATATATCGAGGTCAAAATAACCTCTAAGATAGATCTTTGTGCGCTGATTCCAAAAATCGTAATACTTAAGACGCACAACGGACAGTTTTTGTGCATGCACATTCGCATATAAAGATCACCATAGTTGGTGACACCATAGATCGGGCTCAAAATAACCTCTAAGATAAATCTTGATGCGCTGATTCCAAAAATCGTAATACCCATGACGCACAACGGACAGTTTGACAGTTTTTGTGCATGCACCTTCGCATTTAAAGATCACCATAGTTGGTGACACCATAGATCGGGCTCAAAATAACCTCTAAGATAAATCTTGATGCGCTGATTCCAAAAATCGTATTACCTAAGACGCATAACAGACAGTTTTTGTGCATGTACATTCGCATCTAAAGATCACCATAGTTGGTGACACCATAGATCGGGCTCAAAATAACCTCTAAGATAGATATTGATGCGCTGATTCAAAAACTTGTAATACCTAAGACGCACAACAGACAGTTTTTGTGCATGCACATTCGCATCTAAAGATCACCATAGTTGGTGACACCATAGATCGGGCTCAAAATAACCTCTAAGGTAGACCTTGATCCGCTGATTCCACAAATCGTAATACTTAATACGCACAATGGACAGTTTTTGTGCATGCACATTCGCATCTAAAGATCACCATAGTGGGTACCATAGATCAGGCTCAAAATAACCTCTAAGATAGATCTTGATGCGCTGATTCCAAAAATCGTAATACCTATGACGCACAACGGACAGTTCTTGTGCATGCACATTCGCATATAAAGATCACCATAGTTGGTGACACCATAGATCGGGCTCAAAATAACCTCTAAGATAAATCTTGATGCGCTGATTCCAAAAATTGTATTACCTAAGACGCATAACAGACAGTTTTTGTGCATGTACATTCGCATCTAAAGATCACCATAGTTGGTGACACCATAGATCGGGCTCAAAATAACCTCTAAGATAGATATTGATGCGCTGATTCAAAAACTCGTAATACCTAAGACGCACAACGGACAGTTTTTGTGCATGCACATTCGCATCTAAAGATCACCATAGTTGGTGACACCATAGATCGGGCTCAAAATAACCTCTAAGGTAGACCTTGATCCGCTGATTCCACAAATCGTAATACTTAATACGCACAATGGACAGTTTTTGTGCATGCACATTCGCATCTAAAGATCACCATAGTGGGTGACACCATAGATCAGGCTCAAAATAACCTCTAAGATAGATCTTGATGCGCTGATTCCAAAAATCGTAATACCTAAGACGCACAACGGACAGTTCTTGTGCATGCACATTCGCATATAAAGATCACCATAGTTGGTGACACCATAGATCGGGCTCAAAATAATTTCTAAGATAGATCTTGATGCGCTGATTCAAAAAATCGTAATACCTAAGACGCACAACGGACAGTTTTTGTGCATGCACATTCGCATCTAAAGATCACCATAGTTGGTGACACCATAGATCGGACTTAAAATAACCTCTAAGGTAGACCTTGATGCGCTGATTCCAAAAATCGTAATACCTAAGACGCACAAAGGATAGTTTGTGTGTATGCACATTCGCATTTAAAGATCACCATAGTTGGTGACACCATAGATCGGGCTCAAAATAATCTCTAAGATAGACCTTGATGCGCTGATTCTAAAAATCATAATACCTAAGACGCACAAAGGACAGTTTTTGTGTATGCACATTCGCATCTAAAGATCACCATAGTTGGTGACACCATAGATCGGGCTCAAAATAACCTCTAAGATAGACCTTGATGCGCTAATTCCAAAAATCGTAATACCTAAGACGCACAATGGATAGTTTTTGCATGCATTTAAAGATCACCATAGTTGGTGACACCATAGATCGGGCTGAAAATAATCTCTAAGATAGATCTTGATGCGCTGATTCCAAAAACCATAATACCTAAGACGCACAACGGACAGTTTTTGTGTATGCACATTCGCATCTAAAGATCACCATAGTTGGTGACACCATAGATTTGGCTCAAAATAAACCCTAAGATAGACCTTGATGTGCTGATTCCATAAATCGTAATACCTAAGACGCACAACGCACAGTTTGTGTGCATGCACATTCGCATATGAAGATCACCATAGTTGGTGACACCATAGATCGGGCTCAAAATAATCTCTAAGATAGACCTTGATGCGCTGATTCTAAAAATCATAATACCTAAGACGCACAAAGGACAGTTTTTGTGTATGCACATTCGCATCTAAAGATCACCATAGTTGGTGACACCATAGATCGGGCTCAAAATAACCTCTAAGATAGACCTTGATGCGCTAATTCCAAAAATCGTAATACCTAAGACGCACAATGGATAGTTTTTGCATGCATTTAAAGATCACCATAGTTGGTGACACCATAGATCGGGCTGAAAATAATCTCTAAGATAGATCTTGATGCGCTGATTCCAAAAATCATAATACCTAAGACGCACAACGGACAGTTTTTGTGTATGCACATTCGCATCTAAAGATCACCATAGTTGGTGACACCATAGATCGGGCACAAAACAACCTCTAAGATAGACCTTGATGCGCTGATTCCAAAAATCGTAATACCTAAGACGCACAATGGATAGTTTTGTGCATGCACATTCGCATCTAAAGATCACCATAGTTGGTGACACCATAGATCGGGCTCAAAATAACCTCTAAGATAGACCTTGATGCGCTGATTCCAAAAATCGTAATACCTAAGACGCACAATGGATAGTTTTTGCATGCATTTAAAGATCACCATAGTTGCTGACACCATAGATCGGGCTGAAAATAATCTCTAAGATAGATCTTGATGCGCTGATTCCAAAAATCATAATACCTAAGACGCACAACAGACAGTTTTTGTGTATGCACATTCGCATCTAAAGCTCACCATAGTTGGTGACACCATAGATCGGGCACAAAATAACCTCTAAGATAGACCTTGATGCGCTGATTCCAAAAATCGTAATACCTAAGACGCACAATGGATAATTTTGTGCATGCACATTCGCATCTAAAGATCACCATAGTTGGTGACACCATAGATCGGGCTCAAAATAACCTCTAAGATAGATCTTGATGCGCTGATTCCAAAAATCGTAATACTTAGACGCATAACAGACAGTTTTTGTGCATGCACATTCGCATCTAAAGATCACCATAGTTGGTGACACCATAGATCGGGCACAAAATAACCTCTAAGATAGACCTTGATGCGCTGATTCCAAAAATCGTAATACCTAAGACGCACAATGGATAGTTTTGTGCATGCACATTCGCATCTAAAGATCACCATAGTTGGTGACACAATAGAACGGGCTCAAAATAACCTTTAAGATAGATCTTGATGCGCTGATTCCAAAAATCGTAATACTTAGACGCATAACAGACAGTTTTTGTGCATGCACATTCGCATCTAAAGATCACCATAGTTGGTGACACCATAGATCGGGCTCAAAATAATCTCTAAGATAGATCTTGATGCGCTGATTCCAAAAAAATCATAATACTTAAGACGCACAACGGACAGTTTTTGTGTATAAACATTCGCATCTAAAGATCACCATAGTTGGTGACACCATAGATCGGGCTCAAAATAACCTCTAAGATAGACCTTGATGCGCTGATTCCAAAAATCGTAATACCTAAGACGCGCAATAGATAGTTTTGTGCATGCACATTCGTATTTAAAGATCACCATAGTTGGTGACACCATAGATCGGGCTCAAAATAACCTCTAAGATAGACCTTGGTGCACTGATTCCAAAAATCATAATACCCATGACAAACAACGGACAGTTTTTGTGCATGCACCTTCGCATCTAAAGATCACCATAGTTGGTGACACCATAGATCGAGCTCAAAATAACCTCTAAGATAAATCTTGATGCGCTGATTCCAAAAATCGTGTTACCTAAGACGCACAACAGACAGTTTTTGTGCATGCACATTCGCATCTAAAGATCACCATAGTTAGTGACAACATAGATCGGGCTCAAAATAATCTCTAAGATAGATATTGATGCGCTGATTCAAAAACTCGTAATACCTAAGACGCACAACGGACAGTTTTTGTGCATGCACATTCGCATCTAAAGATCACCATAGTTAGTGACACCATAGATCGGGCTCAAAATAACCTCTAAGGTAGACCTTGATCCGCTGATTCCACAAATCGTAATACTTAATACGCACAACGGACAGTTTTTGTGCATGCACATTCGCATCTAAAGATCACCATAATTAATGACACCATAGATCGGGCTCAAAATAACCTCTAAGATAGATCTTGATGCGCTGATTCCAAAAATCGTAATACCTAAGACGCACAACGGACAGTTTTTGTGCATGCACATTCGCATTTAAAGATCACTATAGTTGGTGACACCATAGATTTGGCTCAAAATAAACCCTAAGATAGATCTTGATGTGCTGATTCCATAAATCGTAATACCTAAGACGCACAACGCACAGTTTGTGTGCATGCACATTCGCATATGAAGATCACCATAGTTGGTGACACCATAGATCGTGCTCAAAATAAGCTCTAAGATAGATCTTGATGCGCTGATTCCAAAAATCGTAATACCTAAGACGCACAACGGGCAGTTTTTGTGCCTGCACATTCGCATCTAAAGATCACCATAGTTGGTGACCCCATAGATCGGACTTAAAATAACCTCTAAGGTAGACCTTGATGCGCTGATTCCAAAAATCGTAATACCTAAGACGCACAAAGGATAGTTTGTGTGCATGCACATTCGCATTTAAAGATCACCATAGTTGGTGACACCATAGATCGGGCTCAAAATAATCTCAAAGATAGATCTTGATGCGCTGATTCCAAAAATCATAATACCTAAGACGCACAACGGACAGTTTTTGTGCATGCACATTCGCATCTAAAGATCACCATAGTTGGTGACACCATAGATCGGGCTCAAAATAACCTCTAAGATAGATCTTCATGCGCTGGGTCCAAAAATCGTAATACCTAAGACGCACAACGGACAGTTTTTGTGCATGCACATTCGCATCTAAAGATCACGATAGTTGGTGACACCATAGATCGGACTTAAAATAACCTCTAAGGTAGACCTTGATGCGTTGATTCCAAAAATCGTAATACCTAAGAAGCACAAAGGATAGTTTGTGTGCATGCACATTCGCATTTAAGATCACCATAGTTGGTGACACCATAGATCGGGCTCAAAATAACCTCTAAGATAGATCTTGATGCGCTGATTCCAAAAATCGTAATACTTAGACGCATAACAGACAGTTTTTGTGCATGCACATTCGCATCTAAAGATCATCATAGTTGGTGACACCATAGATCGGGCTCAAAAAAACTTCTAAGATAGATCTTGATGCGAGGATTCCGAAAATGGTAATACCTAAGACGCACAACGGACAGTTTTTGTGCATGCACATTCGCATTTAAAAATCACCATAGTTGGTCACACAATAGATCTGGCTTAAAATAACCCCTAAGATAGATCTTGATGCGCTGATTCCAAAAATCGTAACACTTAAGACGCACAACGCACAGTTTTTGTGCATGCTCAATCGCATTTAAAGATCAACATAGTTGGTGACACCATAGATCGGGCTCACAATAACCTCTAGGATAGATCTTCATGCGCTGGTTCCAAAAATCATAATACCTAAGACCCAAAACGGACAGTTTTTGTTCATGTACATTCGCATCTAAAGATCACCATAGTTGGTGACACCATAGATCGGGCACAAAATAACCTCTAAGATAGATCTTGATGCGCTGATACCAAAAATTGTAATACCTAAGACGCACAACGGACAGTTTTTGTGCATGCATATTCGCATATAAAGATCACCATAGTTGGTGACACCATAGATCGGGCTCAAAATATCCTCTAAGATAGATCTTGATGCGCTGATTCCAAAAATCGTAATACCTAAGACGCACAATAGACAGTTTTTGTGCATGCGCATTCGCATCTAAAGATCAACATAGTTGGTGACACCATAGATCAGGCTCAAAATAACCTCTAAGATAGATATTGATGCGTTGATTCACAAAATCGTAATACCTAAGACGCACAAAGTACAGTTTTTGTTAATGCACATTCGCATCTAAAGATCACCATAGTTAGTGACACCATAGATCTGGCTCAAAATAACCTCTAACATAGATCTTGATGCGCTGATACCATAAATCGTAATACTTAAGACGCACAACGCACAGTTCTTGTGCATTCACATTCGCATCTAAAGATCACCATAGTTAGTGACACCATATATCGAGCTCAAAATAACCTCTAAGATAGATCTTCATGCGCTGATTCCAAAAATCGTAATACTTAAGACGCACAACGGACAGTTTTTGTGCATGCACATTCGCATCTAAAGATCACCATAGTTGGTGACACCATAGATCGGGCTCAAAATAACCTCTAAGATAAACCTTGATGCGCTGATTCCAAAAATCGTAATACCCATGACGCACAACGGACAGTTTTTGTGCATGCACCTTCGCATCTAAAGATCACCATAGTTGGTGACACCATAGATCGGGCTCAAAATAACCTCTAAGATAAATCTTGATGCGCTGATTCCAAAAATCGTATTACCTAAGACGCATAACAGACAGTTTTTGTGCATGTACATTCGCATATGAAGATCACCATAGTTGGTGACACCATAGATCGGGCTCAAAATAACCTCTAAGGTAGACCTTGATCCGCTGATTCCACAAATCGTAATACTTAATACGCACAATGGACAGTTTTTGTGCATGCACATTCACATCTAAAGATCACCATAGTGGGTGACACCATAGATCAGGCTCAAAATAACCTCTAAGATAGATCTTGATGCGCTGATTGCAAAAATCTTAATACCTAAGACGCACAACGGACAGTTCTTGTGCATGCACATTCGCATATAAAGATCACCATAGTTGGTGACACCATAGATCGGGCTCAAAATAATCTCTAAGATAGATCTTGATGCGCTGATTCCAAAAATCGTAATACCTAAGACGCACAATGGATAGTTTTTGCATGCATTTAAAGATCACCATAGTTGGTGACACCATAGATCGGGCTGAAAATAATCTCTAAGATAGATCTTGATGCGCTGATTCCAAAAATTATAATACCTAAGACGCACAACGGACAGTTTTTGTGTATGCACATTCGCATCTAAAGATCACCATAGTTGGTGACACCATAGATCGGGCATAAAATAACCTCTAAGATAGACCTTGATGCGCTGATTCCAAAAATCGTAATACCTAAGACGCACAATGGATAGTTTTGTGCATGCACATTCGCATCTAAAGATCACCATAGTTGGTGGCAACATAGATCGGGCTCAAAATAACCTCTAAGATAGATCTTGATGCGCTGATTCCAAAAATCGTAATACTTAGACGCATAACAGACAGTTTTTGTGCATGCACATTCGCATCTAAAGATCACCATAGTTGGTGACACAATAGATCGGGCTCAAAATAATCTCTAAGATAGATCTTGATGCGCTGATTCCAAAAAATCATAATACTTAAGACGCACAACGGACAGTTTTTGTGTATAAACATTCGCATCTAAAGATCACCATAGTTGGTGACACCATAGATCGGGCTCAAAATAACCTCTAAGATAGACCTTGATGCGCTGATTCCAAAAATCGTAATAGCTAAGACGCACAATGGATAGTTTTTGCATGCATTTAAAGATCACCATAGTTGCTGACACCATAGATCGGGCTGAAAATAATCTCTAAGATAGATCTTGATGCGCTGATTCCAAAAATCATAATACCTTAGACGCACAACGGACAGTTTTTGTGTATGCACATTCGCATCTAAAGATCACCATAGTTGGTGACACCATAGATCGGGCACAAAATAACCTCTAAGATAGACCTTGATGCGCTGATTCCAAAAATCGTAATACCTAAGACGCACCATGGATAGTTTTGTGCATGCACATTCGCATCTAAAGATCACCATAGTTGGTGACACCATAGATCGGGCTCAAAATAACCTCTAAGATAGATCTTGATGCGCTGATTCCAAAAATCGTAATACTTAGACGCATAACAGACAGTTTTTGTGCATGCACATTCGCATCTAAAGATCACCATAGTTGGTGACACCATAGATCGGGCTAAAAATAATCTCTAAGATAGATCTTGATGCGCTGATTCCAAAAAATCATAATACTTAAGACGCACAACGGACAGTTTTTGTGTATAAACATTCGCATCTAAAGATCACCATAGTTGGTGACACCATAGATCGGGCTCAAAATAACCTCTAAGATAGACCTTGATGCGCTGATTCCAAAAATCGTAATACCTAAGACGCGCAATAGATAGTTTTGTGCATGCACATTCGCATCTAAAGATCACTATAGTTGGTGACACCATAGATCGGGCTCAAAATAACCTCTAAGATAGACCTTGATGCACTGATTCCAAAAATCGTAATACCCATGACAAACAACGGACAGTTTTTGTGCATGCACCTTCGCATCTAAAGATCATTATAGTTGGTGACACCATAGATCGGGCTCAAATTAACCTCTAAGATAAATCTTGATGCGCTGATTCCAAAAATCGTATTACCTAAGACGCACAACAGACAGTTTTTGTGCATGCACATTCGCATCTAAAGATCACCATAGTTAGTGACACCATAGATCGGGCTCAAAATAATCTCTAAGATAGATATTGATGCGCTGATTCAAAAACTCGTAATACCTAAGACGCACAACGGACAGTTTTTGTGCATGCACATTCGCATCTAAAGATCACCATAGTTGGTGACAGCATAGATCGGGCTCAAAATAACCTCTAAGGTAGACCTTGATCCGCTGATTCCACAAATCGTAATACTTTATACGCACAACGGACAGTTTTTGTGCATGCACATTCGCATCTAAAGATCACCATAATTAATGACACCATAGATCGGGCTCAAAATAACCTCTAAGATAGATCTTGATGCGCTGATTCCAAAAATCGTAATACCTAAGACGCACAACGGACAGTTTTTGTGCATGCACATTCGCATCTAAAGATCACCATAGTTGGTGACACCATAGATTTGGCTCAAAATAAACCCTAAGATAGATCTTGATGTGCTGATTCCATAAATCGTAATACCTAAGACGCACAACGCACAGTTTGTGTGCATGCACATTCGCATATAAAGATCACCATAGTTGGTGACACAATAGATCGGGCTCAAAATAACCTCTAAGATAGATCTTGATGCGCTGATTCCAAAAATCGTAATACCTAAGACGCACAACGGGCAGTTTTTGTGCCTGCACATTCGCATATAAAGATCACCATAGTTGGTGACCCCATAGATCGGACTTAAAATAACCTCTAAGGTAGACCTTGATGCGCTGATTCCAAAAATCGTAATACCTAAGACGCACAAAGGATAGTTTGTGTGCATGGACATTCGCATTTAAAGATCACCATAGTTGGTGACACCATAGATCGGGCTCAAAATAACCTCTAAGATAGATCTTGATGCGCTGATTCCAAAAATCATAATACCTAAGACGCACAACGGACAGTTTTTGTGCATGCACATTCGAATCTAAAGATCACCATAGTTGGTGACACCATAGATCTGGCTCAAAATAAACCCTAAGATAGATCTTGATGCGCTGATACCATAAATCGTAATACCTAAGACGCACAACGCACAGTTTGTGTGTACGCACATTCGCATCTAAAGATCACCATAGTTGGTGACACCATAGATCGGGCTCAAAATAACCTCTAAGAAAGACCTTGATGCGCTGATTCCAAAAATCGTAATACCTAAGACGCACAATGGATAGTTTTGTGCATGCACATTCGCATATAAAGATCACCATAGTTGGTGACACCATAGATCAGGCTCAAAATAACCTCTAAGATAGGCCTTGATGCGCTGATTCCAAAAATTGTAATATTTAAGACGCATAACAGACAGTTTTTGTGCATGCACATTCGCATCTAAATATCATCATAGTTGGTGACACCATAGATCGGGCTCAAAATAACTTCTAAGATAGATCTTGATGCGCTGATTCCAAAAATCGTAATACCTAAGACGCACAACGGACAGTTTTTGTGCATGCACATTCGCATCTAAAGATCACCATAGTTGGTGCCACCATAGATCGGGCTCAAATTATTCTCTAAGATAGATATTGATGCGCTGATTCAAAAACTCGTAATACCTAAGACGCACAACGTACAGTTTTTGTTCATGCACATTTGCATCTAAAGATCACCATAGTTGGTGACACCATAGATCGGGCTCAAAATAACTTCTAAGATAGATCTTGATGCGCTGATTCCAAAAATCGTATTACCTAAGACGCACAATGGATAGTTTTGTGCATGCACATTCGCATATAAAGATCACCATAGTTGGTGACACCATAGATCGGGCTCAAAATAACCTCTAAGATAGACCTTGATGCGCTGATTCCAAATATCGTAATACCTAAGACGCACAATGGATAGTTTTGTGCAGGCACATTCGCATCTAAAGATCACCATAGTTGGTGACACCACAGATCGGGCTCAAAATAACCTCTAAGATAGGCCTTGATGCGCTGATGCCAAAAATTGTAATATTTAAGACGCATAACAGACAGTTTTTGTGCATGCACATTCGCATCTAAATATCATCATAGTTGGTGACACCATAGATCGGGCTCAAAATAACTTCTAAGATAGATCTTGATGCGCTGATTCCAAAAATCGTAATACCTAAGACGCACAACGGACAGTTTTTGTGCATGTACATTCGCATCTAAAGATCACCATAGTTGGTGCCACCATAGATCGGGCTCAAATTATTCTCTAAGATAGATATTGATGCGCTGATTCAAAAACTCGTAATACCTAAGACGCACAACGTACAGTTTTTGTTCATGCACATTTGCATCTAAAGATCACCATAGTTGGTGACACCATAGATCGGGCTCAAAATAACTTCTAAGATAGATCTTGATGCGCTGATTCCAAAAATCGTATTACCTAAGACGCACAATGGATAGTTTTGTGCATGCACATTCGCATATAAAGATCACCATAGTTGGTGACACCATAGATCGGGCTCAAAATAACCTCTAAGATAGACCTTGATGCGCTGATTCCAAATATCGTAATACCTAAGACGCACAATGGATAGTTTTGTGCAGGCACATTCGCATCTAAAGATCACCATAGTTGGTGACACCACAGATCGGGCTCAAAATAACCTCTAAGAT
>JAXIVJ010003377.1:37500-95004 GCA_036785665.1 Chirona hameri
GCACACGCACACGCACACGCACACGCACACGCACACGCACACGCACACGCACACGCACACGCACACGCACACGCACACGCACACGCACACGCACACGCACACGCACACATACAGAGACAGACAGACACACAGCACAGACACATATACACACAGCACAGCCACATATACAACATACACAGACACACATACACAGGTACACGGATACACAGACACGGACAAACGGACACAGACCTCAGGCACACGCATGAGTCCGTCGGTCGAGTGGTGCCGTCGTTTGCGGCGCGGTGTGCTGTGAGATTCGTTCGCCGCCGCCGCTGCCGCTGCTGCTGCCGTCGTTCGCCGTTCGCCGTTGCCGTTGCCGGTGCCGTCGCCGCCGTCGCTGCTGAATCGCTTGGTCACCTTTCTACTGCTCAGTGTTGTGATTGCTCGTCCATTATAAACAATATTGGCAAGGAGGGCGGTTGCATTGCTTGTTCGCATATGTATGTTGTTTAGTCAGTAGGTTGTTGGGTGAATATTTTTTTAGTTTTTGTTTCGTTTTTTTTAATAAGTTTTTTGATACTTTTTTGTTTAGTTTCGTTTTCATGATTCGTGTTGGATGATTTGCTTTGATGGAATGTATCTGGCAAGCTCTAGTAGAGGGTGTCTACGAGCGGTTACGTAATCTGTTGCATGTAATTATTTTTTGATACTTTTTTGTTTAGTTTCGTTTTCATGATTCGTGTTGGATGATTTGCTTTGATGGAATGTATCTGGCAAGCTCTAGTAGAGGGTGTCTACGAGCGGTTACGTAATCTGTTGCATGTAATTATGTCGCAATAAAAGTATTAAAAAAAGGAAAAAAAGTAGCACCTTTCCAGGTGACCTGAGGTCAAACGGTGACCCGGAGGGGTCAAGTATTGAGTGGTGTACCTTTTGTGGGTTAAAGGGAAAGTGATGGTGGTGAAATGGGTTCTTTAAGTTATTTTTTGGGGAAATTTATGCGGTACCGCGCCATTCTGCCGTGTACCATAACGTTAACTTATGCCGTGATCTGAGGTCAAACGATGACTTGAAGGGCTTAGGTCGGTCTTTGTGCACCATCTATTGTCTTTTATAAATATTTAGCTATTAGGCTGATTTCCCTAAGTCGTTTAGGGAAAAAGTTATGCGGTACCGCGCCATTGTCTAAAATGCCTCATGGAAAATGTGGACGTGACCTGAGGTCAAACGGTGACATTTTCGGATAAAATGTTTGGTTGTGCACCATATATGTGCTAATGCAAAAAATGTGCACTGGGATGACTCGTTTACTTCAATTATTGCAGGGATTATGCGGTACCGCTATTTTTGGCCCAAACGGTATTTTTCACGTGTTTGTGTGACCTAAGGTCACACGGTAGCAGAGTAAGATCATCTGCTGTGATGTCCATAAACTATGTTCACTTGCTGATGGTTCTGTGCTCAATTGCATATATAAGTGCGTTTTCTGAGATTTTATAGGGTACCGCGCAAATATCACCCATTAAAAAATAACAATTTTTGACTTGAGGTCAAACAGTGACCCGATCTGGTCCAATTTTGGTTTGAGCATGATTCTCACCCTGTTCCGAGTATTTTTGGATAAGGAGATGTTTTTCTAAGTCAATTAGGTGAAAACTTATGGGGTCCGCGTATTTGACCTGTTTGACCTATTGTGACCTCTGTAGATTAAATCGTTTCTTATATTCCCGTATAACGTCATAGGCTATATACTGACAACATTGGGTTTATCGCGTGCAAATTTGGGCGAAATCGGAGTTACTTTGAATACGTATTTGAATACGGATACCAATACGTTCCAGTCTAATTGGACGTCTGAGTGCTGGCCTGCCGATGTATATCTCAGAGCACCTAAAAATTGCTACCGTATTTTTAGCAGATGAAGTTTTTACCATGTCAGCATAAATATATTTATCCTGACTAAAAAAAAATCAGTATAAATAGGTCAGCATAAATTTGTCAGAATAAATTAAACGGCGTGTAACTGTGTCAGGATAAGCCCGAAAAATAATTATGTGTGTGTGTGTGTTTTGCTTCCAAGACACCGTCAGGTACTTAATTTCCCGTGCAAGGCCGGGTACCCCAGCTAGTAATTGATAAACCTAGGTTCTCTAAAAAGTGGTATCACCTTTCTTCTGTGAAATGTAAGGAAAGCCATCTACCTTCCATGTGTAGCATAGCAGAAATATGAGCGCCGAACAGTGTCATCTAACATATATGTAGGTCAACACCTGGATGTGCGCCACTTACATACTTTATGTTTTTTCCATTATAAATTGGTAAGATGTGAATCAATTAAACAAATATGACTGAGTGGAAACGGAAAGTGAGTAATGGTATTTGTATGGGATCAGGTAAAATATGTTGGAGTTGAGTCAGAGTCAACGATAAGGAACCTGGCCCTGAATCAAGCTTGGAATGAGTCAATTCGAATAAATTCCACTACCCATTGAGTCGTACAAAGAGTAGGCAATCGACCCCGAACGTTTGAGTAAGGTAGGTACAGCCAAGGCTATAGAACAACCCTGCTCCTGAGGTACAGCCCTGCTCCTGTGGTAAATCCCTGCTCCTGAGGTACAGGCCTGCGCCTGAGGTACAGCCCTGCTCCTGAGGTACATCCCTGCTCCTGAGATACAGCCCTGCTCCTGAGGTACAGCCCTGCTCCTGAGGTACAGCCCTGCTCCTGAGGTACAGCCCTGCTCCTGAGATACAGCCCTGCTCCTGAGGTACAGCCCTGCTCCTGAGGTACAGCCCTGCTCCTGAGGTACAGCCCTGCTCCTGAGGCAAATCCCTGCTCCTGAGGTACAGCCCTGCTCCTGTGGTAAATCCCTGCTCCTGAGGTACAGGCCTGCGCCTGAGGTACAGCCCTGCTCCTGAGGTACATCCCTGCTCCTGAGGTACAGCCCTGCTCCTGATGTACAGCCCTGCTCCTGAGGTACAGCCCTGCTCCTGAGGTACAGCCCTGCTCCTGAGGTACAGCCCTGCTCCTGAGGTACAGCCCTGCTCCTGATGTACAGCCCTGCTCCTGAGGTACAGCCCTGCTCCTGAGGTACAGCCCTGCTCCTGAGGTACAGCCCTGCTCCTGAGGTAAATCCCTGCTCATGAGGTACAGCCCTGCTCCTGAGGTACAGCCCTGCTCCTGAGGTACAGCCCTGCTCCTGAGGTACAGCCCTGCTCCTGAGGTACAGCCCTGCTCCTGAGGTAAATCCCTGCTCCTGAGGTACAGGCCTGCGCCTGAGGTACAGCCCTGCTCCTGAGGTACATCCCTGCTCCTGAGGTACAGCCCTGCTCCTGAGGTACAGCCCTGCTCCTGAGGTACAGCCCTGCTTCTGAGGTGCAGCCCTGCTCCTGAGGTACAGCCCTGCTCCTGAGATACAGCCCTGCTCCTGAGGTACAGCCCTGCTACTGAGCACTGAGCACAGAGAGGCGCCGAGTCGCGCTCTCCGCCCAGAAACAGACGCAGAGTTTCACATCGGCAATACAAGCTGGCACTGCTATGATTGTTGAATCGATGACATCAGCGTGCAAGCGTTCACCGGAACTCCCGCGCCATTTCACTAGCCGGAGGACCGACCAGAAGTTCCATCACGTGTCTGCGAAAATTGTAAACAAGCGCCAAGTATCCCACCAGATGCACCAGACGAATGATATGCATAAACACTCGGTCGCCAACTGCTCATCGAAAACTCCAGACCGGCAGTGTGACCTCGATACTTCCAACATGTGTTAACACATAGTGACTTATTGGAAAACCCGGTATTAGCAATGATGATGGTGGAAAAGTATGCAGGTGCTGCCATCTACAAAGTTGTAGTTCGAGTGCTGCCGCGAGGCGGCGGGAAGACTGGACATAAAGACATAAAGACATAAAAGAAAAGTGCAACAAAGAGCCTCTTGGGCCCATCCGAGGTTGCACCCCATCCCACTCCCCCCCCCCCCCTCCCTCCACCAGTCTCGCCTTTTCAAATCACCTTACTCTACCTGCATAAAAGAAGGCTAATCCCACGAGTATTTATGAACTAATCCCTTCTCTGTAAAGTATTTATCTAATCTAATTTTGAAGGAAGCAAGTGTCACTGCATCAGCGACATCCCCTGGTAGCATATTCCAATGTCCTACAACCCTTCTACTGAAAAATGACTGTCGTAGCCTAGTCCTACTTTGTTTCATAATGAGTTTATGCTGATGACCTCTACCTCGATTTTCCCTATTGAACTCAAACATACCCTTTAAATATCCAGAATGCTGACTATTTACAAATTTGAAGACTTCAATTAGATCTCCTCTTAGCCTTCTATATCTAAGTGAAAACATACCCAATTTCTTTAATCTATCTTCATAAGGTAAACTACCAAGACAATTAACCATTTTTGTTGCCTTTTTTGAACTCTTTCTAACAACCAGCAATCTTTCTCATATGTTGGAGACCAGGCTTGTACACAATACTCCAAATGTTGTCTAACGTATGCACAATACAGTTTCGTTATTACCTTTTCACTCTTGTAGGAAACATTTCTGTTAATGGCCCCTAGCATTCTAAGTGCCTTTTTCCTAGCTTCTACAACCTGGTCTGACGCTGATAGTCTATTGTTTACCACGACACCTAAATCTCTTTCCTTTTCAATCTGCTCCATTTTCTGCCCACCCATTTCATACCTATGTTTACTGCTAACCCGTCCAGCGTGCATAATCTTACATTTACTCAAATTGAATTTCATCTGTCATGCTTCAGACCACTCAACTAGCTTGTCCAGATCTGATTGAAAAACATCCTGATCATGTTTTCCTCTAATAATCCTGACAACTTTTAGATCCTCTGCAAATTTCAAGACTTCGCTGTCTATACTGTTCTCAATTGCATTCACAAATATTATAAAAAGCAATGGGCCCAGGACTGAGCCCTGTGGAACCCCACTGAGAACCTCCTTCCATTGTGATTGGCACCCATTCAATATAACCCTTTGCTGGCGTCCTGAAAGCCACGTTTCTATCCAATCCAGAATCTTGCCCCTGATCCCATGAATTTTAAGTTGCAACCCCAGTCTTGTATGGGGGACTTTGTCAAATGCTTTACTGAAATCAAGAAAAGCTACATCTAGCTGTTTACCCTGATCAAAGCTATCTGTTGCAACATCCAAAAACTCCAGAAGATTAGTTAAACAAGAACGGCCCTTCCTAAAGCCATGCTGTGTATCCTTGATGAGTTCATTTTGCTCCAAGAATTCAACAATCTTATCTTTGATGATTGATTCAAGCACCTTGCAGACTAATGAGGTCAGACTAACCGGTCTATAGCTTTCCTCTTTACTTCTATCTCCCTTTTTATGAATAGGAACAACATTTGCTCTTTTCCAATCAAGTGGAATTGTACTATCTGCGAGTGATTTAGAAAATATTATGGCTAATGGAACCGACAACTCCCTTTCAGATTCTCTTAAAAGTCTAGCATGGATTTCATCAGTTCCTTCTGCCTTGTTAGGCCTTACTTTCAATGGGCAATGGGCCCAGGACTGAGCCCTGTGGAACCCCACTGAGAACCTCCTTCCATTGGGATTGGCACTCATTCAATATAACCCTTTGCTGGCGTCCTGAAAGCCACGTTTCTATCCAATCCAGAATCTTGCCCCTGATCCCATGAATTTTAAGTTGCGACCCCAGATAGATATTCTAGAACAAGTTCACTACTTATGCCACCTAGCTCTCCTATAGTCTCCTCTGTCTCTGGCTCAGGCTGAAGTGCTGCAATACTACTCTGGTCCTCGATAGTAAAGACAGATTGAAACTGATCATTAAGCACTTCAACCATTTCACTGTCCTTGCTAACTAACACATCGTCTACCTTAAATGGACCTATATTTTTGGAAAATGTACTGAACTTATAAAAACTGAAGAACTTCTTACTATCTGCATTACAATGTCTAGCTAAATCAAGTTCCTTTGCCCTTTTAGCTGCTCTGACCTTTTTCTTAACTGAATGTCTTGCATTCTGGTAGGCCTTCTGATTTATATCTAGTGAAGATCCCTTCAAAATTCCAAATGCACTTCTTTTAGCTTGTAAAGCACTCCTTACTTCTGGGGTAAGCCAAACTGGTTTGCCCTTGGTTCTGTTACGTTTGTGCCTGAGGGGTATATGCCGATTCTGAATTTGGCTTAATCTAGCTTTGAAAACATTCCAGGCCTCACATGCATCTAAACCTGCCAACTCAACGTTCCATTTTATCTGTGCGAGGTCATTTCTAATACTATCAAAATCAGCCCGGCTGAAGTTTGGAACCATAATAAGGTTATCTTTGGGCCTCATTTCTGATGAGATATTGAATTTAACCATATTGTGATCACTGGTTCCTAGACCTTCACAAATACTTATGTCACTAACTAGATCACTGTTGTCTGAGAATACAAGGTCTAGAATGGAGCAATGTCTGGTTGGCTCTGTTACAAACTGATGCATGAAAAGCTCCTCTTCAAAGATTTGCCTATACAACCTACACTCATTTGTTTCCTCTGCTATACTTTCGTATCCTCTCAAGTTAAAATAATAAGACACTGAGCCCGAAAGTTCCTACGTATTTCCTCACAAATATCTTGGTCTGTTTCAGCTTGGGAGTTCCTTGGAAGATTCCCTGGTCTGTAAAATGCACCTATCCTCAACCTTCCTCTGTTTCCTGTACCAATTTTAATGTCAAGCCAGATTGATTCTACTTCTTTTACTTTACTAGAATCATCAACTCTAGTAGTGCAGTACAAGCTATTTACATATACAAACACTCCGCCCCCTGCCGTGATTCTCTGCAGTATGAGAACATGTTATACCCTTGTAACTCGAAATCCTGTAGCCTATCCCTATTATACCCCTCACTAACCCATGTCTCGGTTACACAAATGATATCAGGCTTTTCAAGGGCAACATAACACTCAAACTCATCAAATTTAGACCTAATACTTTGGGCATTCAGCAACACACATGTGATCTTATACTTTGAGCTGACTCTACTAATTCTGAGGGAATTATGATCTACTGTCCTATTCTGACATGAACTTCTACCAATGCTTACTTCCTGATGCCCTAGTACTAGCGTCCCCGAACCCCCCCCCCCCCCCCCCCTCCTACCTAGTTTCCCTGAATGACACTTCTGTAGGCATCTCCCAAAGCCCTTGCCCCCTTATCCGAAAAGTGAAGCCCATCCTTCATATAGTACCTATGCCACTCATAGAACTGATCCCATAAGTCTACATAACTAAGCCCCATAGCTGAACATAAGTTCTGAACTGAGCTGTTCACAGACAGAGCTCTCGAGTACCACTCCTCACTGGCTCCACAGCGAGGGAGGATGCCAGTCACAATGACTGGTTTCCTGGACTCCTTCAACCTCTGCAGCAGGCTCCGGTACTCTGCTACTATTCTCCCACTCTGCCTAGGTCCTATGTAGTTCACCCCCACCTGTAGTATAACTGTCTCCGGGCTACTCCTACCAAGTTCTGCCTCAATGACAGGGCCCATATCAGCTACTCTTGCCCCTGGTTTGACTATACATCTGTCCCTCTTCCCACAGAATGTTCGCCTTAAGGGCCTTACCCTTGAGTCCCCAACCACTAAATGCTGAACCTCTTCCCTGTCACTTTCAGCTGCTGACTCTAACGCACTGAACCTATTTGATATTGTAACCTGCGGATGTTCCCTGGCGCTGTACTGCCTGACTCTACCCTGAACTTTTGTCCATCCCTCCTGATCCCCTTCCCTCTTCCTCCTCCAGATTCTGCTACCACCCTCCATTACCCAGCACCCCTCCTCATCCTTACTGTCTGTGGCCCTAGCATTACTTTCCACAATGTTGAGTCTCCAGAAACGTGACCCTCCAACACACTTCCAAACCCCAGCCGCACTATCCACCTTTGCCTTATCCTCCTCCCTTATGCCCCTATCAGAACTACCACTGGTCCCTGATCCTGTAGGCTCCTTTTCTGACCCCCTAACCACGATCTGCGCATACGTTCCTTGGTCAGGAGCTAGACACTCCTGCAGCTCATCTCTACACCTACACTTACTTAACTGCGCCTCAAGCTCCGCTACCCTAGCCTGGAGATCCTCTAGCTCTGCTACCTTCGCCTGCATCCTAGTCATGCTCATTTGAATACACTAGTAACTTAGGTATATAAGTTAGGTACTATGCACTTTTCAATACTTCACTAACTTAACTTAACTTTTTTTCTTCTTTTTTTTCTTCTTCTAAACCTTAACTAGATCTAAGTAAAGCTAGTGACACAAATCAGCTATGAGTGCACCTAATACTAGACTAAATATCTAATCCTTAAATAAACTGAATACTAAATACACCTTAATTATCCCTAATTTTCTAAAAATATCTACTTATCCAACCCTGCAACTAATAACACAGAATTAAGACTAAGACAATTTTGGCGCACACAAGCTAGAATGAAAAGTCCTTTAAAAAGCAAGTAAGAGGTAACAGCTAACTATGAAAGCTTAAGAATAATACCTAAACGATCCACAAAACTAAATATCTAATCCTTATATCTAAATCTAATGTGGTTCCTCAAAAAATACACAAAACAACAGAGCTATCCAACAGCTACTTAGCTTGGCTAAAGCGGGGTTCAGGTCAGGATAATGGACATTAGGAATTCCTGATAATGAGACGAACTCGGGTTAAAGGAGACGAAGCTGGCGCGGCTGGGCGTGTGTGTGTGTGTTGGATAGGGAGCGAGAGGAGGAAAGGGGAATGGTGTGACACGTGGCAAGGGGTGGTGGTGTGGACTGTGGGATCTGAAAGATCTATCATGTATGAAGTGATAAGCAATATAAGTCCGGTTCAATAGATATAGTATGAACCCATGATGAGTGTATACTTGACACGCTACCGTAGAGAACTTACAGAAACACCTGTATTCCAATGCAAATGACAATAGTGTTTTCCTTACACTGTATTCCAGGGCAAAACAAGAAGAAAAAAAACACCTAGTAAAAAGACAACAAAAAATCAAATGGATGAGCTAAAAGGGTAAGGTCAAAAGGTAATATTTCAATAAAAACAAAATAGCAAAGGTTAACCCCATTTGTAACAGGCTCCTGGCTACCCCTATTTGTAACAGGGGGGGGGGATTCCGCCCCCCCGGAGATCTCGAGATCTACCCGTCCGATTTTCACAAATTAAACTGTGTCTGGTTCCCCTCAACACGATCTACATTTCTAAATAATAAAAATATATATATATATATTGGATAGGGGGCAACAGGAGGGCAAAAACTACAAATTTTAGTGGTATTTTTGATCTAACATAGCTTTCATGTTTATCGACCGCTTTTAACACAACCAATAGGAATCGATAGAGATTGAATTGGAAGATGATATATGACGGCGACGTTTGCAAATTCAAAAATCATAGGCGTGTGCAGGTCACTCAATATGGGGGTGAAGTACATGCGTAATAAAGCCATTTTTTATGTTGTTTTTTTGATAAATGAAATGGTATGTGATTGTGACATTATACAAAACAGTTATAAATCATATTTTTGACAGGCGGTACCAGGTTAGTGAAAAAGGGAGGTAAATTGGAAACAAAATATTAACCGCAGACTAGTTGCTACCCAGCACTATAAATATGTTTCTGATCGTAGATAGTTCCTTTTTGCATGTTGTACTTCATCATAGGCGTATCCAGGACCCAAACTGGGGCGGCGCAAGACCTTTTGATAAGTATATTATCCGCTATTATGATACAAACTAGTCAACAGTGACTATTTCACTTACAACTTCAATTGACATTGCTTACCCCCCTTTTTACCCTACCTGGACTCGCCTATTATCTTATAGCGTTCATAGAGTAGCCTGTGGTGCGTGTTTCATCCGAAAACTGCAGTATGTTATGTACACCCACGCCCATGTACGCCCATGCCTCTTAGTTTCCTTGCAATAATATGACCCCTTTCTTCCATTCCTGAGCGCGCCACTGCAAAAAAATGACTTTATTCCCTTTTCTGGCCTCATATGTGCATATATCATTATAAGCTAAACGTCTATTGCGCCGTTATCGCTGTCATATCGTCATCTCCATGCCAGTCACCCCCTTTTTCATGTGCCTGAACACGCCCCTGGAACTCTATATGTAATAAATTATGCAAATAATGGAAGCAGAAACTAACTTTTACATCTTGATAGCTATAAATGCCCCTTACATCACTCTATTGGCATCCCGCCAAGCATTTAATACTTCCTACAACCCCCCCCCCCCTTTCAAACCCCTGAAACCGCCTCTACCATGCAATTTTTTATGATATTTCATTAACATCAACTAATTTGCACTTGTTGCAATCACCGTAAACCGATGTAACTCCTTTATACTTGATGCAGTTAGGAAGAAACCGTGAAGATCGCAATTCCGTATTATCGCCAAATGACGCCTCCGAACCCACCCAAAACTGGGCCCTGGAACCGCCTCTGGTCAGGTTAAGAACTCAAAATTTTGACTCCGAATGCGGTATTCATTTCTAAGAAAAGTCCTAAAATTTCATGGGCCTGCACACAGCCGTTCTGGAGATATCTGCGAAATATATGGGGGGCGGAATCCGCCCTCCCCCTGTTACAAATTGGGTTAAGTGACCAAAAGTCGAAACGCTTCATACCTAAGGTAAATAAGTCAAATGGTTAAAAGCCCATTACGTTATTTATTAGCCCATAGCGATGCAAATCCGTTGGCATGGGTTTTGACAGGGACGTAGGGACGTCAGGAAAAGTGTGGGGGTGTGGTGGAGGGAGTGGGGCAGTGAAACTTTAAACTCGTATTGAGAGAAACCAAACCCCCTATGCAATATTTCCTTGCAGATTCGGGCTCTTCCAGTCTTGGCGAACCTTTTGCCGCACACAAAATAAATCACCGATCAAAATACAATATTGTAGAACAAAAATAGACGACAGTGTCCCTCCCCCGGTTCCTACGCCAATGTGGGTATATGAGGCGCTGAATCACGTTGTGGCAAGTTTCAGCTCCCTTGATGGAACAGTTACTGAGTTATCGCTACCGGTATTTCCGTGAGGTCACGATGCAAGGCTTTCTTCTAAGCCAAAACGCCGCCACCGATTAACCTTCGCCCTGGTGTTGGTCATTTTGACTCTCCCTGAGTTTTTTTTCCTTCTCGGGAATAGCGAGAAAATGGCGGCGTACAGCACCACCAAAATTGGCATTGGTCTTCGGGCATCAATTTATCCAAATATCGTGTTTTTTTACCCCGGGTCATCTCAGGTCAGGTCAACAGGTCACGTCGAGTGATCTTACCTCCAAAAATAGTTGCGGTCGTGCCAAAGTCATGGAGGTTGATCGAACGATTTGAAACTCACATAAGTTAATCAGAGCAAAGGTATCGTCAATTCGTTTAACTCGGATATTGTGGGATATTGTGGGGCGCTGTACGCCGCCGTTTTCTCGCTATTCCCGAGAAGAAGAAAACACTCAGGGAGAGGCAAAATGACCAACACCAGGGCGAGGGTTAATCGGTGGCAGTGTTTTGGCTTAGAAGAATCGTTAACACTAGCCTCGTCTCCGGTCACGACCCTAGATCTTGGAAATTGACAATCGTTCATCCTATTCAGAAATCCTCAAAATCAACAGAAACCTCTAACTACCGACCCATTTCGATTTTACCGACTATCGCTAAGATTACTGAACGAGTCGTGTACGAGCAGCTTTTTTATTACTTTTCATCGCATCATCTGTTTTCTCCTAGTCAGCATGGTTTTAGACTGAACCATTCCACCGACACTGCACTGCTTACCGTAACTGACAAAGTGTTTACTGCAATGGACCACAGTTACGTCACTCTTCTCTGTCTTTTGGATTTGTCGAAATGTTTTGATGTTATCCCGCACGATCGTCTTCTTAGCAAGCTGCGTCTTTACGGTGTAGACGAGCGATGGTTTAATAGCTATCTGGCCGATCACTACCAACAAGTGCGTATTCGAACGCCATCTGGCGAGCGTGTTACCTCTCGGCCGCTGCTGAACCCCATCGGTACCTACCAGGGCTCAGCGTTGGGACCCCTGTTGTACTCGATTTATGCCAATGACCTTCCTCTGTATGCGAACGATGCGGACATTGTGCAATATGCGGATGACACCCAGGTTCTGATCTCTGGGAGGCCTGGCGATGTTGGTTCCCTTGTAACTTCAATGGAGCAAACTCTTCTACAGCTTTCCCGATGGTTTGTCAAAAATGGCCTAAAAATTAACGCAGAGGAAACACAGCTTATAGTTCTCGGCTCTCGTCAAAACGTTCAGCGGCTCCCGGCCGTCAGCATCAATTTCATGGGAACCACTATCGTCGGTTCTCCCACTGTGCGGAATCTGGGTGTCGTGTTTGATCAGAGAATGACGTTCTCGGCTCACATCGATGACCTAGTACGACGATGTACCGGTACACTGTGTGGCCTCAGCCACAGTCGTCATTGCCTGCCACAGCCCACTGTGATCCGACTTGTGGAAGGGCTGGTGATTTCCCTGATACGCTACTGTGTGACCGTCTACGGAGCTACCAACAAAACTCAGCTATGTCGCCTTCAGCGAATACTCAACTTTGGAGCTCGAGTCATCTCCGGTCGCAGAAAGTACGACCACATCAGTGGCGTGCTACGGGAGCTTAAATGGCTCACAGCCGGGACTATGTTCTTGTATCACGGCCTCACACTTCTGAACAAGATCCGGTGCATATCTGAGCCAGAGACACTTGCCCATGGTCTTATCACCAGACACGACATTCACCATCGCTCCACTAGGGAGTCGGATCAGCTTGTGACCCCTCAGATAAGATCTGAGTCGGGAAAGCGCAGGTTTTTATACACTATCGTGACCAAATTCAACGGCCTGCCAGCAGCCATGCGTGATATGCAGCCCGCACTTTTCAAAGGCGAGGTGCGAAGATGGCTCTTAAGAAGTCAGTTTAGTGACGATGACTGATATGTCTTTACATAAATACTGTGACCCAATGTGACATCGTGCGCCTGCTGTGCATGCCTGACTCCAGATTGTTCGCTGATTATGCTTGTATGACTCGAGGTGCAGAATAGCCGTGTTTCACGGAGCTACCTCATGATGTGTATAAATAAATATTTATATATTGGTGACCAAAGAGCAGGTCAATTTCGTGACCTACCCATTACAAGTCAATGGGAAAATATATAAATACTTCCTATTCAGAGGATATGCAATACCTAGATCAGGCCAATTCTTGCAGAATTATGTCATTTTAGCTCACTCTTGACCCAGGTGCAACTGTTGCTCAGTGACCTATGCAAAGTCAGCTGGGGACAGCTGAGGTCACTAGCACTTGCTTTGCCAATGACTCTTTATAGAATTAGTATAGAGACGTTCAACTCGCATTACTGTGTGTTTCTTTCTGGGCTGCGTCTCCCCATAGGCAACATTACCTACTGGGTCCACAAATGACCTTGACCTGAGGTCAAATTTTTTACTTGACCCAACCCGGTCATCGTGAATACAGTTCGAAGTGCCTTGACGAGACAAACACGATGGCGTTGACAAAATTGTCCTATCTTCATTAGGTAAAACGTTGTTCACGAAGAACTTCTTGGAAGAAAATGCCAGCATGACATTGGGTGACCTCTGAAGCCTAAACTGTTAACATGAGCTAAAATTGGACTTTTTTCGCTTCTTCCTAGCTATCATAGTGCCCAAGATATTTGGATTTTCTGGAGCTAAGTCGTAAAGTTCGAAAATTTCACTTTTGATGACATCCAGTGACCTCAATTTTGACCTGAGCCAAAACATGACCGAAGTGGCTTCGATTGGGCCCTCAGCGGCTTTAAAAGGACCGCTGTTTGACCTTAACCCTCGCCCGGGTAGGGAAAAATCACTACGTGTTCGGGTAGGGGGGGGGGGTACGACTCCTCCCTTAGCTTTTCGCCCCTAATTGCGCTAGAGCTTCGATTCAAAGACGATCGTGTTGCTTGTGACGAGAGGAAGCCGGTGATACCCGATGTTCAGGTCTTGTGTCATTATGTGACCTCTGATGCTATGTCAATGACCCAAATATCATCAAAATTGAAAATACGTATAAATTTAATTGTATCGAGCTAGAATCGTGAATGAGCATATCATAATGCTTAATGGGTGCCAAATTCGTAATCAGCGTTACAAAATGTCCTAAAAACTGGCCAATTTCTTTAAAAAAATCAAAAAAGATCATGCCAGGTCATCTGAGGTCAGTGACCTCGGTTGACCTGTGGAAGTGCATGACCCCATTGGAACATCTAATTATGTCAAATGGATCCCAAATTTGAAATCAGGGTCACAAAATGTCCTAGAAACCGCCAGAAGCCCAAAAAAGTCATCTGAGGTCATCGGAGGTCAATGTCCTCAGTTGACCTCTGAAAAGGTCAATCGAGGTCACAGCCTCAGTGGAAACCACAACTGTCACCTGGAAACACCTGTGCATATGGCTCTGAACAACAAACACTCGGAAACTGCACAAGTTACAAGCATTGATACTGCGGGACGCCAGTTGCGCCTGACATGACCATGATAAACAGGTCATAGGTCACGGGTCATGTGGGTTAGCAACTCAAAATGTTCAGAGTATGGGATTTGTTTTCTTCAAAAGTATGGTATTGAAAGCTGCATCGAAATCGGTTGGAAACTACGCGAGTTATTCTAGAAAAACCGAGAAGGTGGGTGGCATCCACCCCCTACCCGGGCGAGGGGTAAAGGGGCCCTTGGTCGGCCTGCAAGGGCCGTCAAACGAGGACAGGGAGTTTTGCTAGTTTGAGAGGGTATTTTTTTCTGAGAGCTCACTCTGAGCTCCATAGGTCCCGCTCTGACCTAGAGGGCCCACTCTGGCCTCCCACCCACTCTGACCTCTTCAGTTCTACCTCTGGCTTCCAGAGAGCCCCATGTAGCATCCAGGGAGCCCACACTGACCTTAGGAAGCCCACTTCTGCCTTTAGAAGGCTCACTCTGACATCCATTGGGTCCAGCTGGCCTCCATAGGGCTCGCTGTGACCTTCAGAGGGCCCATTCTGGCCTCCGGGGACCCACTCTGGCTCCAGAGGTCCCCCTGGTTTCCAGAGGGCCCCTCTGGATACTAGTGGACCTGCTCTGGCTTCCTGGGGGCCCACTATTCTGACCTTTAGATGGCCACTCTATCCTTCAGAGGGCGCTCCCCGGCTTCCACCTCCAGAGGGCTCACTCCTGCCTCCATAAGACTAACTCTGACCTCCGGAGGGTCCTTCTGGCTTCACGGCGGCCACTCTCGCTTTCAGAGGGTCCATGCTGAGGGTGACCTCCAGGGGCCGCCCACTTCAGCCCCCAGAGGCCCACTTCTGACCTCCAGATGGCCCCTGGCTTCCAAAGGGCCCAATCCGTTTTCCAAAGGGTCCACTCTGGCTTCCAGAGGACCCACTTCTGCCTCCAGAGTGCCAACTCTGACCTCCATTGGGCCCTCTCTGGCTTTCAGAGAGCCCACTCTTCTGACAGAGAGAGGCCCATTCTGACCTGTGAGGGCCCACTCTGGCTTTCCGAGGGTCTCTTTGGCCTCCAGAGCGCCCCTTGGCCTTCAGAGAGCTCTTTTGGCTTTCAGAGGGCCATCTCCGGCCTCCAGAGGGCCCCTCGGGCTCCACGACGGCCATTCTCGCTTTCAGAGGGCCCATTCTTACTTCCAGACGAATGGCTTCACGACGGCCATTCTCGCTTTCAAACGGCCCACTCTGACCTCCAGAGGGCCCACTCCGGCCTCCAGAGGTTCCCATGTGACCTCCACCTCCAGAGGGCCCACTTCTGCCTCCAGAGGGCTAACTCTGACCTCCAGAGGGCCCCCTGCCCCCTGCCCTCCAGAGGGCCCCTGCCTTCCAGAGGGCCCACTCTGTCCTCCAGAGGACCCACTCTGCCCTCCAGAGGATCCACTCCTGCCTATAAAGCACCAACTCTGGCCATTAGTGGGCCCTCTGGCCTCCAGAGGGCCTACTCTGAACTACAGAGGGCCCATTCTGACCTGCAGAAAACCCACTCTAGCTTTCAGAGGGCCCCTTTGGCCTTCAGGGGCCCTCTCCTGCCTTCAGAGAGCCCTCGGGATACCATTGGGCCCCCTCTGACCTCCAGAGGGCCCACTCTGGTCTACAAGGGGCACACGTTTAGCTCCAGAGGGCCCTCTCCGACCTCCAGAGGGCCCACGTTGGCCTCGAGAGGAATCGCTTTAGTCTTCAGGGGCTATTCTGGCATCCCCTCTCTGACCTCTTGAGGGCCCATTCTGACCTGGAGCCCAGGCGGGCCCTTCGGGCCCACCTGGGCCTGAAGTGTCTTGGGTGGGGGGGGGGGGGGCAAAAGATATGTTGGCCCCCTCATGGGCCTTTGGTGGGGGACATGGTCCGGATGCCCCCACCCCCGCGACCGCCTCTGAACCTGTGTACCCTGAACCCCCCTACCCTTATGTAACACTTCGCAGCGCTGTTGTCAGCGCTCCTCCACCTCCCTCAAGCGTTACGTATATGGACGCTTCCTTAAAGCGTACACCGGCGGGGGATCTTCATAAACCTGCAAGTCAATATTGCAATACTTGCATACGTTTCTTTTAAGACATGAACATTTTTCCCCATTTTTTTCGACATCAATTTGGTAGTTGGGTCATTCCACGACAAATCAACCAAGGGGTGGCACCATCATATCAAACAATTTCACCAAAATTGGTTTATGGGATAATCTTGGGCACTGAAACGAGCTGTGAACATTTTACCGCAATCGAAGCAGCGGTTACGGATATATTGCCTCAGGTATTTTTGCAAGCTCATGTTATAGATCAATCTTTGTGAGCCCATATCGCCGATCATTTATGAAGCAATATGGATGTATTATATATCATAAGAATTATAGTTTTCGATGTATATACTTTTGGGGTGGCCCTCGCCACCCCCAATGTTGAGTTCGTCCCTCCAATGGTCTCCGCCCCTCCCCTAATGTTATTTGGCCCCTGGCGGATCCAAGAGTGAGCAAAGAGGCCACCCCCCTTTGTGTACAACTCGGTGCCTCATTTTCCATTTCAAGGGATACCGCTTCAGTCGGAGCTATACTGATGCAAGTGATGAATCAATGAAAAATCAGGAAATGTACCGTTTTAATTTATTTCATTTATTTTACTTTCACATATATTTTGTTATAGTCCAAAACGAATCACCTCGCAACATTCTTAAACAGTTAAGATTGCTGTTTTACTAAGAAATGGCTTCGATTAAGGCCTCGGCCCTACTGGCGAATTCAGATCGGCCAAAAACGTTGGTTTGAGAGGTCTTCCGACATAATTCCAAAACTCATGAACTTCGTCTACTTTTGCATCAGGAACCAATTTAAAACAAGCTCTCCTTTTTACAAGTTGCCTAGACTTTCTTTAAAGTAAACAGGTGTTAATTTTAGCCGATTTAGGTCGTTTCAGTGAAGCCATGTCGCTGATGGGCATCCTTGGATTCGTTCCTGTTCGCCCCCCCCCCCCAATCGTTTTTAAAAATCGACACTGCTGTGTAGAAGACAACCGCTTACACGCTGCAGTAGAAATATGTTGAATAGCAATAGTAATGCATTATACGATAAGCGCCATGTGAATAATGCCTAGTCATGCTGTAGCAAAGGACAGACAGACACGTCATTAACTATGATCATCCGCACTGACGGTAAGAAACAAATACATGTTAGCATGCTTCTTGACATATGTTTGTAAGTCTCTGTGAAGAGCTTCCATGTATTTACGAGCTCTTTCAGGCTGATTGCTTTGTACTTCCATGAAAGTGTTATATTACGGGTCGGCAAACAAGTGAACAATTAACATTTCAGTGGGTGCTATATTACATCGTTGATAAATCACCCATGGTACTTAAAACTGACGCCTTTTGCGCTTGATCTACGCCACCAAAAGAGAATTCAGTACTTCTGTTGCATTAATTCATTTCGCGTAAAAGCAGCCCCCGTGTGATGCCTTTGATATACACCCAGCATACACGTCATCACCATTCTAAAATAATTAATCATGCAATAACAAGCCAGAAGCACGGTGCCTGATTTGCGAGAACGCTTCACTGCTGCCGATTTTATTTTTGTCACAGAAATCACGAAAACGGCTTGTGTTTCCCTGCATCTGTCGATGCCGGTTGCATCATCCCAAAATACTTGGAACCATACGAGTGGATAATACGGGAGTAATCCAATGATGTAATAAAAGCATTGTAAGAGCACCGTAAACTTGGAACCATCCGAGTGGATAATACGGGAGTAATCCAATGATGTAAGTGGATAATACAGGAGTAATCCAATGATGTAATAAAAGCACCGTAAGAGTAATGCGACAGGGCTCTGCTCGATGCCAGTTAACCCGCGACTTACTGGGGGGCTATGTTTTGCCACCCTCCCGATATTTTGCAATAATTCCTAAACGAACACAGGTATCGTCACCAAACTTAAGTAGTACCTTCTCTCACATCAATTCTACACATGTTGGCGAAAGGAAAAATATGAGGCTATGATAGGTCAACCGGGAATGACGTCAGAGTGACGTCATGTTCTTCGGTTTTTGTTGCAAAATAATGGTTTGCGGAAAACGCTGTCAAAGATCCGATGTTTGAGATAAACGCAATTGTCTTACATAAAATTACTGACAATAGACCGGGATATCAAACTGCTATCTCGGATTTTTTTTTTTTAGAAATCCAAATACATCCTTTTTTGTTTTTACAAAATTTTCAAGAACAAATCAGAATGATCCAAAAACCGGAATAAATGTGATCGAGACGTATGCGGTGAATATGTGTACCAAATTTAAAGTCGATATCTTCAAAGATGACTGAGTTATGACCTTTAAATGACACAAATCGACCATTTCTCACAGCATTACTATGCATAAAAAAACGCATTTCCATTTTTGCTTTTTACTTCTATTTATATGGAATAAACAATGTTATAAGGTCATTTGTCGCGTTCTAGACGAAAAACAAACCCATACACATGTGTTACAACGCCTAATGACCGTAATCTGCAGTTTGACCTCGTGACTTCGGATGACCTTGACCTGACCCAAGGTCATAAACAGCTTAGAAAGGTACTTAGAAGTGTCAGAAACACGAATCATACCGATTTATGGACAGCTTATGCGTTTAATATCGCAATTTTGCGCGACAATTCCATCCATCGAGACCTTTTGACACGGTCAAAAACTTTGTACTTGACCTGACCTGTGGCGTTATCCGTGACGCTGAGGTCAACAATATTATGTTTCCCTCAATACATTTTCCAGGGCTATCTAATGTTGTTTGAATTTTTACATTCGGCCCAGTAGTTCCGGAGATACGAGGGGGGCAAAAAATAGCCCCCCCCCAGTAAGTCGCGTTATGAAATATACCCCAGTAACTCGCGGGTTAAAGGGAATGGTACACCTTGGGAAAAGAATGTGGAATGATGGAAAAGAGTGTCCTGATTACCGTTTTGGCATTCGTTTTTGCGAGAAAAAGTACTAATTTGTCATAATTTGAAAAATATTGATATTAATACAAATGACGTCACAATAATCTTTCGTCACCAAACGAGATGTGACGTCATACCGGCAAAAGTATATCCTTGAATCACAACATGTAAGCAACACTAACAGCCTCGTTCGCTGGGTTGCGACTCGCAAGTATATTGGTCGCGATTGAAAATGTGTGAATGTGTACACTAAGGCCTTGTATGAGTAGAGTCAGAGGCGGAACTTTTTGTTTTTCGTTGGGGTTGTAATTGAGTCGGCGACCGGGGGGGGGGGGGGGGGGAGTAAAAGCGACTCAAGAAAAAGAAAGCACGAAAAATGTGCAAAATGGAAAAGAGTTCAACACTAGAATTAAAATAGGTTGTATTATCTGTTTGATTTTCACAAACAGTCAAATGCAACGTCTATCATCCCTATTGTATCATTAGACTTTCCATCAAATCATTTATGCCCATTTTGGGGTATATATGTTGTACATATACACGCAATCACTGCGTTCCATAACAATGTCAAGCCAAGGAGCGCATAACAATCCAATTTGAGCATATTTGACCTCATTTGACCTTGGAGATATTAACCTAGGCTAGGGTCATGGAATTTTCACAAGACAGATTCCCCACAGAACCTCACCACCCTGTTATGTTGTAGCCTAACCCCCCGTACTCTATTACCTGGAGTCGCCCCTGTCTCGCGACCGCCAGCTCCGTCCCTGAGCGCACCTCTGCCGGCGCATACCCAGAGGGCATTGTCTGGCTCGAGGGACGCCGGGCGGGGTCACGGGCGCCTCAGCGTCAGTTGCGTCCCTATGTCCGGCACGACAATATATCTGGCACGAGTGTTTACTGTTTCCGCGACCTAGACGAAACGAACCGAAACACAACATGGCGCGGTCGTGTAGTGTTGCGAGCAGTGACCGTGTCTGTGATTAGCCTGTGCCGCGTATCATCAGTGCGATGAGTGACCTGGACAGATTGTCCACCCTGCTGGTTCAGCAGGCGGAACTCTCCGCTCAACGGGAAGAGCGCCTCGCTGGCATGCTGGAGCGGCTGATGAGCCGTCAGCCTCCTGCCGTGATGGGTCCGGGCGCTGAGGACCCAGGGTCCGCAGCCGCCGCCCGTTCCACAGTCAGGATGCCAGCCTCCACGACCCCAGCTCCGTACCTGACCTCCTCGGCGTCGCTGCGTGACTTCGCCGTATGGAAGGAGAAGCTGCACGGCTACATGATGCTTACCGGAGCCTCCACGCTTCCCGTCGCAGGCCAGCGCGCCGCGCTTCTCAGCCTCCTGGACGAGGACTGGCACCGTGTGATCAGATACGCTCTGGACGTAGCCGACGACGCATCCCTGGCAAATATCGTGTCTGCCATGGAGAAGCATCTGCGGAAGCAGCGCAACGTACTCGTGGACCGTCGTGACTTTTACTCGTGTGCGCAGGAGGCGGGAGAGTGTTTCTATGACTTTTTGTGTGGCGTGAAGGAGATCGCGTCGTTCTGCGCGTTCTGCGAACAGTGCATGGACAATCGGCTCCGCGACCGGGTGGTGTGCGGCGCGCGTGACGAAGAAGCAGTGAGGCGGATGCTAGAGGAGCCCGACACCACCCTTCAGCGTGCTGTCGACATCTGCCGCGCGTCTGAGAACGCGCGTGCCACGTGTGCCGACATCCGCGGCCCCGCGGGCCAGTCCGTGGCGCGATTTTCAGCCTACCGGAGAGCTCGCACCAGATCGCGCGGCCCGCGATCGCGCGACCCGCGATCGCGCGACGCATCCGGCCAGTCGCCCGGGCCCGGAGGCCAGTGTCAGCGGTGCGGTCGCGACAAGCACTCTGACGCCGCCACGTGCCGCGCCGCTGGCGCCACGTGCCACACATGTGGCAAGGTCGGACACTATGCGGTGGTGTGTCGTCAGGCCGCCCGCACGGGACCAGCTTCTGCCGCTGCACCGCCCCCGGACCCTGACCGTGGATCTGCAGCGCAGAGAGGACGGTCAGCACAGCACGGACGAAGCGTCCAGCGCGTCATCTCGGACGTGTACATCAGTGGCGTCTGCACCCGTCCAACGCCTACGATCAAGGTTCATCTGCGTCATCCGGCCGGAAACAGCGCGCTGCAGTGCACGCCAGATTCCGGAGCTGAGGCGACAGTCATGGGCAGTGACGTCGCTCAGTCCATCGGCATCGACACTTATCGGCTGAAGGAGGACCTACAGACGAACTTCACCGCCGTGGGACGCCGCCCACTCGACTGCCTAGGAGCGTTCTGTGGAACGCTGAAACTGTGCGGTCGCTCTGTCGACGTCACCGTCTACGTCATCAGAGAGCTGACGGGCATGCTGATCAGCTGGTTCGACTCAGTCGCCCTGGGTATACTGCCAGCCGACTTCCCAGCGCAGATCAAGCACATCACGCCTCCGGCAGAGAAAGTCCAGACGGTGGCGACATCTATACCAGCGACTACAGCGCCCCTAGTGGCAGCCGCTGACACAGCCGCGACCGCAGCGCCACTCACGGGTAGCGGCTGCGCCCGGAGCATAGCGGCGCAGCCGGCCCAGCCCGGCGGACACGGAGACGTGCCACCAGCCGGAGGCCTGCCTACATGGTCCAGCGACGCGGACCCGTCTGAAGAGACCGTAGCAGCTCACGCAACCGCGATCGTGGCCCAGTACCCGCGCGTCTTCAGTACTGACGGCCCGCTGCGCGAGATGGACGGTGGGATGATGGTGATTGAGCTGCGCGAGGACGCGACTCCAACAGCCGTCACCGCCGCACGTCCGATCCCGTACGCCTGGAGGGCGGACATCAAGGCCCAGCTCGATGAACTTCAGGCTCGAGGCGTCATCGCACCGGTCGACTACTACACAGAGTGGTGTCATCCGATGGTCGCCGTTGCTAAGCGGCCGTCTGGAGTTCGACTGTGCGTCGACCTGATTCGCCTGAATCGCTTCGTGAAGCGGCCCACCTACCCAGTGCGAACACCACACGACGCCGTGGCCGACATCCATGCCGGCAGTCGCTGGATGACTACCCTGGACGCCGCCATGGGGTACTTTCAGGTCCCACTCGCCGAGCACTGTCAAGACCTGACATGCTTCATCACGCCCTGGGGACGCATGAAGTTCCTGAGGGCGCCACAGGGATGTGTGTCTGCCGGTGACGAGTACAATCGCCGCGGTGATCAGGCCCTGGGCGACATCCCCAACACCGTCAAAGTCGTGGACGACTTGTTGGCGTACGATGCCACCTACCGGGAGCATCTGGCGCACGTCATCGCCGTTGTTCAACGGTGTGACGAGCGCGGCATCACGCTAAACCCGAAGAAGTTCGTCTTCGCCAGGCACGAAGTCAACTACTGTGGCTACCGCATCACGTCTGACGGCTACACTTCCGACGGGGAGAAGCTGAAAGCCATCGCAGACTTCCCGAGACCTGAGAACATCACTGACCTGCGGTCGTTCATGGGACTGACTAACCAGCTCGGCGGTCTGTCGTCTGAGCTCGCCCACGCCGCTCAGCCGCTCAGAGACCTACTGAAGGTGCGTCACATCTGGTGCTGGACAGCGCAGCACGAGGCGGCCTTCCTGCGGGTCAAGGCGGTACTGGCTGCTCCGCCGGTCATGGCGTTCTTCGACCCGAGTCTGCCGACGATGCTGCAGACGGACGCCGCCCGAACGCGAGGCCTCGGCTTCGCACTACTCCAGCGACACGGCGACACCTGGCGGCTGGTGCAGTGTGACTCGCGATTTCTCACCGACACTGAGTCGCGGTACGCGGTCGTGGAAATCGAGCTGGCAGCCTGCCTGTGGGCATGCCGGAAGTGCCGTAACTACCTCGCCGGACTGCCGTTCTTCACCCTGGTCGTCGATCACCGTCCGCTGGTACCGATCCTGAACCAGAAGCAGCTGAGTGAGATCCAAAACCCCCGGCTGCAGCGGATGCGCGAAAAACTGACTCCGTACTGCTTCACCGTCAGCTGGCAGAAGGGATCCGACCACCAGATACCGGATGCGCTGTCACGCGCTCCGACCAGTGACCCGACCGCCGACGACCTGGCGGCGGAGGACGCTGAGGACCCGCTCCACGCTGCCGTCGTCGCAGCTCTGCATTTGGAGCGGGAAGCAGAGGATGGCGTGCGTCTGGCGCCGCTCGTGGATCCCAGTCTGGAGAAAATCCGAGCCGCCGCCGCCCACGATCCTGAGTACGAAGCTCTGCGAGAGGCCATTCTGCACGAGTTTCCGGAGCACCGGCACGAGGTGCTACCAGCCGTCCGTCCGTACTGGGGCGTGCGCAGCTTGCTGGCCCTGGACGACGGCCTCATCGTATACGGCCCTCGGCTGGTGATCCCCGTCAGTCTCCGCCGAGGCGTCCTCACCCGCCTGCACATGTCGCACCAGGGCATCGAGAGGACGAAGCGCCGCGCTCGCCTCTGCGTATACTGGTCGGGCATCGACCGTGACGTCACCAACGTGGTCTCATCATGCCCGCGCTGCATGCAGTTGGTGCCCAGTCACGCCAACGAGCCGCTGTGGCGTGAGGATGATCGGCTGAGCCGCGTGTTCGAGTCGGTCTCGGCGGATTATTTCCACGTCGCCGGACAGACGTACCTCGTGTACGCGGACCGACTCTCCGGCTGGCCGCTGCCCTCGGACTGCATCGGCCGAGCACCTCACCAAAGAGCTGCGGATGCTGTTTTCCCAGACGGGCGTCCCAGTCGTGATCAGAACCGACGGTGGCCCGCAGTTTACGTCGGGCACCCTGCGCCGGTTTCTGAGCCGCTGGGAGGTACGGCACGAGGTGTCATCACCGCGGTATCCGCGGTCCAACGGCCACGCGGAGGCCGCCGTCAAAGCGGTGAAGAAGCTGATTCTCACCGCGTCTTCCCGAGGCCGGCTGGACGATGAGCAGCTGAGCGAGGGACTTCTTGAGCTCCGGAACACGCCGAGAGCCGACGGCAGGTCTCCAGCCCAGGTTCTGTTCGGGCACCCGATTCGGTCGGGTGTGCCAACACACCACCGGGCATTCGCGCCCGAGTGGCAGCGCGCAACAGCAGAATGCGAGGCCAAGTCCGCCGCGACTCGGAGCAGGTGGCGCGCTACCACGATGCGTCAGCGCGCCGGCTCTCTAAACTGCAGATCGGTGCCCGTGTAGATCTCCAGGACACCGCCACCGGTTGCTGGGACCGGACAGGTATCATCGTCGGTATCGGCCAACGCCGTACCTATCTAGTCAAGACGGCGAGTGGCCGGGTATACTGGCGGAACCGGCGGTTCCTGCGGCCGTACCGGCCCCTGATCGAAACCGGAGCGCCGGCCGCCGCAACCGCCGATCGCCAAACCCTCGGCCGACAGGTAACTGACGCACCCCGAGCGGCACCAGCAGCGATGACATCAGCAGCGGCGCCAGCAGCAGTGACGTCGGCAGCAGCGCCAGCAGCAGCGGCACCGCCGGCGCCACGCCGCAGCTGACGCTCACGGCGGCCGCCCCAGCGCCTGACAGTTCGTTGGGGCGCCACCACGTACTGCGATTAGTGTTGTCGCCGTCTTTGTTTCGCTGTGCGCGTACTTTGTTAAAAGACGATTTACTGACTGCAATTAAGCCATCGTCTTGGGGGAGGTGTTATGCTGTAGCCTAACCCCCCGTACTCTATTGCCTGGAGTCGCCCCTGTCTCGCGACCGCCAGCTCCGTCCCTGAGCGCGCCTCTGCCGGCGCATACCCAGAGGGCATTGTCTGGCTCGAGGGACGCCGGGCGGGGTCACGGGCGCCTCAGCGTCAGTTGCGTCCCTATGTCCGGCACGACAATATATCTGGCACGAGTGTTTACTGTTTCCGCGACCTAGACGAAACGAACCGAAACGCAACACACCCTACAATTTGCGTTATTGTATTTCAATTCGGGGCCTTTATCTCTCCCCCCCCTCCTCCAGTGCGTGCAATTTTCAGAGGCCCTCCAGGGCACGTGTTAATAAAACTCTATACCTCTATACAGTTCTACCTTGCATCTCACATTCCAAAGAACATAGTAATTCACGTTAGTACATACTTACTGCCTTTGAAACGAAGCTATGGATCACATTACTGATTATCAATCAAACCGGGAATCACCCTCCGTTAAAAGCGGGGTAACACCAGGACGTAATATGAGTCATATGAGAGCCATCAATACATCGGTGATTACGTGCGAGCGCTTCGAGCTCGCTCGTCCTTCCGTGAAGTAGGGGAAAAATCGGAATGTCAGCTGCCGGACCCGGCCCGTGACGACGCTTTTGAGCTCATATTTCTGCAACCGCACGTCCGATTGACACGCGGACTTCTTTGTTGTGTAGCCTCATCCCCCTATATCCTTGTTTAAACCTATTCTCTGCGAGCGCCCAGAATTACGTTGACCTGCGGGGGGACAGATTCTGCCCCCCCCCCCAGAGATCTCGAGAACCGCTCGGTTAATTTCGATGGGGAAAACGCCATTCGATTCGTTATGACAAGATCTCTCTTTTTGGACCCCGAAATACATTTTTGTTTTGTTCAAAAATGGGGGCTAGGGGGGAAAAATCCGAAAAATGTTGGGTGTTTTTTGAAAGGTCATTGCGGCCATGTGGCTTGACCGATGTTCATGCTCTAAACGTTTTTGAGCTTCAAATGTCCTGGTCTTGAATATATCAAAGATCAAAAACTAAGTAAAAAATCATAGGCGTATTCAGGGAATGTAAAATGGGGGGATTTTTTGGAGAAAAAATATGTGCTGTTCGTGATTGTTTGGGACGACATGAACGTCACATGTGGGCATTATATGCTGTAATTTGTTAAATGTGATATATTGCGCATAGGCGGATCCAGGAAAAAATATGGGAGGCACCATGCGCGTAACGCTTCTATCATCTTGCTAATTTGAAGTTGGACCTAACTTGAGGGTGGGTATCGCCTCCCATTTTGTATCCTGAGTGCACCTCTGCCCCAAAAATATGTACAATCCCAGTATCTATGATGCATATTGCATTATAATTGTTTCTGACGCATTTATTGCACTGCAAACCACGAAGGAAGTATGCGCCGCAAAACTGCATTCGTAACACCCTCCCCAAAACAGGAGCCTGAAACCGCCTCTGCTGGACCGATTTTGTATCTCTGAAAATTTTGACACAACACGCGCTATTCAATTTTGGGAAAAGTCACAAAGTTTCAGGACGCTAGGCCTAACGGTTTAGAAGCAGCAAGTGAAAACCCACCGGGAGGGCCAGAATCTGCCCCCGGCAGGGAATTGGGTTAAGATCAGTGTCGATTCACATGAGTGACTATCACTGCGCGTGCCGCGTGCCGTGTGAGAGGTGATGAAAAGTGCTTTCTCGCAAAAGCTCCGCAACGGCTGTGCCGATTGTGTGCAAATGTGATGTGTGGTTACTGGTTAGGGACCCCTCAGCCGCCGCCTTCCCACAAGTCAGGGGTGGGGTGCCTCTGCACGTGCGCACGTGCACACCTCTATTCTATATATCAGGAACGGCTGATCCAATTGTGTTCAAATTTGGAGTGTGGTTAACTGGTTAGGGACCTCTCAGCCGCCACTTTCCCACAAGTCAGGGGTGGGGTACATCTGCACGTGCGTAAGTGCACGCCCCTTTTTGTATATCAGAAACTACTTGCCCGATCGAGTTGAAATTTGGTGTGGTGTCAGGCAACAGTACCTACTAGGAAACCAGCACCCCTATGCGTGCGCATACCAACCTCACCATACATTTATTCGCGCTCGCTCGTTCATCACCAACTGCGGCGCCTTACTGGTTATTATTGTTATTTAAAGATAATTTGGTGATTATGCGTACCGTTTGCAGTATTTATTTACTTATGCATTTACTGGCAATGTTGGGGTTGTAATTTTTGGGATGCAGTTGTAGCTACAACCCCAAAGTATATAAAGTTCCACCCATGAGTAGAGTTGGAGTGGCGTTGCGTGAACACATACCCATAATGTTCATGTGCATAAATAAATGTGAAATATCTACCCCCAAATGTGTTTAAATGTGTGTTCATCGGTGTGGTGGATGTAAACACATGTGTGGATGTGCAGTTAATATTGCAGATACCGGTACGAGCTACCCAACAAAAGGTGTGCCTTTTCAAGACGAGTGTCAACATTGTTTTCAATTGGAAATATAATCAAAATTGCAAAGTTATAGCCCATAATATTTTGAGCGAAGCGTCAATTCATCGTAAACGAAAAACAAACTTTGTCAAAATTTAATCGATATATTACATGAACGCCGACCAGCCACTAATCAACAAATGCGTCTTATTACGAAGCATCTATTGGTAATTTTCAATTGGAAATCGGTTCACAATTGACAGGTGATTACTTAAAACTGTACCACATGCAGAATTTATCCCTAATGTATCGCATTTACAGGTGCATGTGCTTCTATTGTGAAGAATATTGTAGCTATCGGAACGAGACACCCATCAAAAAGTGTGCCTTTTCAAGACGAGTGTCGGTATTATTTTCAATTGGAAATCCAATGAAAATTGACAAAGTTCTGGCCATTAATATTTATAGCTCATCACAAACTTGCCGCAAGACCGCGTAATACCATAACAAACGTTTGCACAATGTTATCGATATATTGCAGGTAGCGCAATCAGTTACCCATCAAAACATGCGTATTTTCACGAAGCATCTTTTGGTAATTTTAAATTGGAAATCGGTTCAAAATTAACCAAGTTATTTACTCAAAACCTTAAGTATCGTGTATGATAGGGGCCTACATTTTGGATGTGCCTGCAGCGAACATTGCAGTTACAGGTAGAAACCACCCATCAAAAGATGTGAATTTTCAAGACGAGTGTCGGCATTATTTTCAATTGGAAATCCAATGGAAATTGACAAAGTTATGGCCAATAATTTGTATAGCTTATGAACACATCAGGGGGTGACACCGCTTGAACGAGCGCCGTATAGCCCACCTCGTCTGAGCCAAAAATACTTGATGTGACGTAACTGGCGGCAGAGCGCGCAGCGCACTGCCGGCGCTGGCGACGTCCGTGACACGGCTGCCGCCGGCGCATAGGCCCGGGAACAGAGGGCGGGGGAGGGGCAGAGGGTGCTCTTGTCCCCCAAGTTCAGGACGCTCCCCCCCCCCACGAACTTTGGATAGGCTTAGCTTAACTTTGCGTAAAAGAAGGCTCGTATGAGACACCACAAATATAAGGTTTTCTTCACAAAATTCGTCATTTGCAAGACAGCTTTTCTCGACCTCTGCCTGCCTCGACCGCGGATTTTACCATGTTCGAGCTGGCCTGTTTTAACATGGGCTCTCGGTTCGCAGAAAACAGTTCCTGTCATGAGCGGGCCCTCATTAGAACGGCCCCGGCATGCCACATTTTGTCAGGATCGGGTCTGATCAAGACCCTGCTTTACTGCCATGCCAGGAATGTGCCTGTGATATGAATAATTCGAAGGAACCGGGCTGGACGCCTGACCGGGCCCCATATCACGCCTCTGACAGCCCGGGGCCCTGCCTTGATCGGGCCTCTACCAGGAACGGCCCCTATCAGTAACAGGCCCGTATCAATAATTTGCAAGGAGTTCGCCCTGTTGCGACCGGGCCCTCATCCTGACCGGGCCCCATATCACGCATTTGTCATCACCGGGCCCCTGCCTCGATCGGACCTGACCAAGACCAGACCCCTACCAGGAACTGGCCAGTATCAAGAATATGCAAGGACCGGGCCATGTTGTGAACGGGCCCTCGTCCTGACCGGGCCCCATGCCACGCCTTTGCCAGCACCAGGCCCCTGCCTCGATGGGGCCTGACCAAGATCGAGCCCCTACCAGAAAAGGGCCAGCATTAGGACTATGCAAGGACCGGGCCCTCGTCCTGACCGGCCCCCATATCACGCACATTTGCCAGCATAGGCAGGGTGCCAGCAGCACCCTGTCTTGATCATGCCTGACCAAGACCGGGCCTCTGCCAGCGCCAGGTATGGGCAAGAATACGGGTCCATGTGATGCATGCCCCTCAGAAATTGGGGGGTCAGCTGACCCTTTTGACCCCCCCCCCCCATTCCTCCCCTCCCTGCGTGCGCCACTGGCGAGTTGTAACTGTCGGCTGACTACGTGGTCCGCTTGAGCACGGCGCCGACGAAGGAGCCGGCTGCCACCAGTGACGCCATCCGGTGGTCCGCCGAGTTCAAGGTCAAATGGCTCGTGTCCTTACCTGGTTATAGGACCTTAGAACATATGATGCGTTTCGGTGACGTTCGGTTCAAATAGTGAAAAAAGAAATGCGGTAGGAATAGTAATGACTTATGCGAAACGTCACACACTCACACAAAATCAACACCCGCGCAGGGTGTCGACACCCCTAGCCCGTGTGATGCTCACACAACCTAAAATACGTCGCCTGGAAGGTGTGTTGTTTAGCACTCAGGAAGGTGTACCGGAACAACCGTGATCGCCGCTGCATGGGGTGTATAGGTTTAACGGAACACCCTTGATAACCGCTGCATGGGGTGTCGAGGTGTCGCAATACTCATGTTTGGGGTGTCGATTGACGCCTCAGCCGGGCGTATTGCGGGAGCTCGTTTACCAATTGGAGAGGCGTAACGTCACCGCTGCATGGGGTGTCGAGGTGTCGCAATACTCATGCGGGGGTGTCGATTGACGCCTCAGCCGTGCGTATTGCAGGAGTTCGTTTACCACTGGGAGAGGCGTAACGTCACCGCTGCATGGGGTGTCGAGGTGTCGCAATACTCATGTGGGGGATGTCGATTGACGCCTCAGCCGGGCGTATTCAGGAGTTTGTTCACCACTGGGTCAACGGTCGCCGCTGCATGGAGTGTCGTGACGCAGACGCATTGCGGACGCCGGCTCAGAGACGTGTCGCAACTCGCAAGACTCATGTCAATCTGAGCACTCTGACCTGACTCTGACCACTCGCGCCAACCTTCCTAATCTGAGCAACTACAAAATAGCACATTTCCGTGCAAAACCATTGTATTAACAAAACCGTGAATTATTGTTAACAGATCGATGTATCAACATCAATATCACAAATCATTATCATCAAGCATACTCATAAATAATCATAGTTACTATGGATCAACAGTCAGCTACGTATATTCATATGTTTATAGAAGCTTGGTGGGTGCAGCTCCGACCGGATAAACAATACAATTGGTTGTGACGGGAGGGCATGAAACATATAGACGCTATCATACCTAATGTTTATCGATCACAAATTCACAACTAACTACATTTCTAAGATCAAAAGAACTCACGAAAGAACGCACTCACAACTAACAATTAGGTACTTGTAGTGTCCGCCGCTGTCGGTCTCCGTCTGTCGTGTCGGCTTCTCACTCAGAACACAACCGTACTCTACGGCGTCCGTCTCTATTCTGTCGTAATACACGCACAGTGCAGTACAGGACAGGTCGGCTCACGCCGACCGGTTTGGCCGGCCTGCCCCTACCACGGCGGCAGCAGGCGGCCAATCACGCGGCGGCAGTATCGGAGGCGGGGTCCGAAACAGGTCTACCAGTGGAGCGGACTGTAACAGTCTAGAGTCCTAGACGCTACACATTCCCCCCTCACAAAACAAGCTATCGCTTTAGATGCCAAACAAAATATGCACTTCTACCATTCGCTGTTCCAATGAACTGCAGACACGGCTATGGAACATAAAAGTCCGGTTGTTTACGAACACGGTTCCCACGCCTGGGTCCTCGATCGCGATCGCTGTCGGGACCGACGGCGTCTGGTTGCAGCCTGTCCGGGACCGCAGCGGGTGACGTCGACGGGTCGGGTGCGACGACCCCAGGGGCCGACGCGGTCGACGCAGACTCGCCAGGTCCAGCGGCGGTTGGCGTAGACGGCGCCAGCGGAGACTCCGACTGTTCCGCGGGAACACGTGCCAGGTGAGCGGCGTTCCAGGTCCGACCGTCGGCGAGACGGTACGTGGCGGGGCCGACGCGCTTGGCGACTCGTATCGGAGACGTGAACCGGAGAACCGTCTTTGATCGGTGTCCCGGGCGCCTCACGCAGACGTAGTCACCCTCTGTGATGTCCGGCGTCACCACTCCGTGCCGGCGGTCGTACGCCGTCTTGTTGGACTGCTGCCGGCGCAGGACACGAGACGCCAGACGTGCGTCGTCTTGTCCTGATGACGGCTGAATGACTGGCAGATTCAGCCTCATCTGCCGCCCGTGCAGTAGTTCCGAAGGCGACTTCCCTGTGGTGGTGTGGGGAGTAGCTCTGTACTGAGCCAGGCTCTTGCGGACTTCGTCGATGAACGATGCTGGGGGACGTCCGCTGACCCACGACTTGAACGTCTTGTTAAAGCGTTCGACGGTCGAGTTTCCTCTCGGCCAGTAGACTGACGATTTGGTGTGCTTCACGCCGCGGGCAGCCAGATACGATTCGAACGCCTTTCTCGTGAACTGGCTCCCGTTGTCTGTCACCATTTCGTCTGGGTAACCTTCTCTGGCCCAGACGGGAGACAGGAACTTGATGACGTCTTCAGTCTCCACCGATGACGTCAGAGCAATTTCCACCCACTTGCTCCGGTAGTCGATCAGGGTGATGGCGAACCTGGCGCTTGCTGGTGCTTCGTTGATCGGACCGACGACATCGATACCCAGCTTCGACCAAACATGGTCGGGCAGGGCGACTGGTTGCATTGGCGCGGGTCGAGCTTTTTGAGACAGAACTTTGTCGCTGCCCTGGCAGAGGGCGCAGCTGCGACACAGCTCTTCCACCTCCCGGTTGATACCTGGCCACCACGCCAGGTTCCGCAGCGTGTGCAGTGAGTGCAGTTCACCAGGGCCAGGCTGAGGCGGCGGCGGTGCTGATCCCACTGGGTCCTCAGCCACCGCCAGCTGGACGATGGCGCCGCTCGCTGGGTGCAGGCTGATGTCCAGCTGCTTCAGCAAGTCGAGACCCATGACGGCTTCGTCACCCTGCGAGTCGATGACGAAAAACTTTGCGTCGGCTCTCCGTCCGCGGTGGGTCACCACAGCTGGCAAGGTGCCAAGTACCTTCAGCTGGTGACGTCCAAACCCGAACAGACGAGCAGACGTCTTGTTGAGAGAGCTGCCCTTGAAGAGACGTCTGGCGAGAGCGAGACCCAGGACAGACACTTTCGCACCTGTGTCTACCTGCAGCGTCACGCTCTTGGTGATCCCAGGAGCTTCAACTTGTACTTCACACATCATCTTCTCTGTGTTGGGTCCGGTGCAGCAGAGGACAGTCAAGTCGTGACATGTCCTGTCGACGCTCTGTCCACCAGACCGGCAGACGGCGGCGAAGTGCCCGGTTTGACCGCACTGTCTGCACGTGGCGCCGATGGCAGGGCACCGGTCTCGATCCACGTGCCGGCGCCATCCACAGCTGCGACACGTGTCGGTCTGCGGACTCGCTGCAGGCGCAGACTGGCCGGCTGGCGGGCGGGCGGACCGCGCGGACGAGCGAGGCGCGGCGGGACGCCCGCGGCGCTGGCGCGCGTCCGTCAGCTGGTGCAGCGGCTGCGCTCCGGCCGCTGGGGGCGGCGCCGCATGCCCGGTCATAGCGCTAGCCTCGCGCCGAGACCACTCGTAGGCCTCAGCCAGCTCCGTGACTCGGCCCAGAGTCCGGTCCTGCAGAAACCGTTCTCGAAGAGTCGGTTGCAGGGTCGCCTCGACGACTTGATCTCGAATCATATCGTCGGTCATCGCGCCGAAGTTGCAGTTCACCGTCAGGCGGCGCAGGGCCGCGACGTACTCGGCGGTGGACTCCTGCGGTTCTTGTCGTCGCTGACGGAAGAAGAATCTCTCGGCGATGACGTTTACTTGCGGCTCGTAGAAGTCGGCAAGTTGTCTCTGCGCTGCGCTGAAATCGTCTTCGCCCTCCCTCTTCGGTACGACCGGCAGGGTGCGGTAGACGCGTTGAGCCTCAGCTCCGATGCAGTGCAGCAGGAGAGCCGTCTTCCTCTCGGTTGTGAAGACTTGTCCATTCAGTGCAGTCAGGTAGTTTTTGAAACTGAAGATCCAGTCTTGCCATGACACTGCTGGCTTCCGCGGTACAGCCAGGAACGGAGACGGCGGCGATACACCCTCGATGTTCATCTCGTCCTCGTCGCCAGAATGTAGCGTCCGCCGCTGTCGGTCTCCGTCTGTCGTGTCGGCCTCTCACTCAGAACACAACCGTACTCTACGGCGTCCGTCTCTATTCTGTCGTAATACACGCACAGTGCAGTACAGGACAGGTCGGCTCACGCCGACCGGTTTCGCCGGCCTGCCCCTACCACGGCGGCGGCAGGCGGCCAATCACGCGGCCGCAGTATCGGAGGCGGGGTCCGAAACAGGTCTACCAGTGGAGCGGACTGGAACAGTCTAGAGTCCTAGACGCTACAGTACTTATAACTCCGATCACGACAGCACGATTTACAGCCTTTCGCAACTCAACGGCAACTTAAACACTGACAACGGTCGACGCACGCACTCTGCACAACCTTCCGCGGCCAAGGCCACAGCGCAACTGAGCCGGCGCGGCCGGCCGGCGGCGATGTGCGTGCACAGCTAACGCCGCGCCGCCGTCTGCGTGCGTCTGTGCTACGACACCTCAAGTAGCGGCGACCGTCACACCTCTCACAGTGGTAAACGAACTCCTGCAATAGGCCTGGCTGAGGCGTCAATCGACACCCCCGCATGAATATTGCGACACCTCAACACCCCATGAAGCGGTGACGTTACGGCTCTCCCAGTGGTGAACGAACTCCCGCAAAACGCCCGGCTGAGGCGTCAATCGACACGCCCCGCATGAGTATTGCCACACCTTTACACCCCATGCAGTGGTGACGAACACACAATGCGATGGTGGTCGGCACTGACACACCACGCCGGTGTCTGCCATGCGTGTAGATAGCGAAGCCTCAACAATTACACCCCATGCACGAGTTAATTTCCAAATTAACCCCTGTGGTAGGAGTTAACACCCGGGTCGTGTGTCGCGATTTTGTGAGTGCAAGATTAGACCCTTTAGCCCTATTCCCTGCTGGTGGCCAGAATAATGTTAACCTGCGGGGCAGATTCTGCCCCCCCCCCTTCCCCACAGAGATCTCGAGAACCGCTCGGTCGATTTCAATGGAGAAACCGCCATTCGATTCGTCATGACAAGATCTCTCCTTTTGGACCCCGACATTTTTGTTTTGCTTAAAAATGGGGTGCCAGGGGGCAAACAATCCGAAAATTTTGGGTGTTTTTTGAAAGGTCATTGTGGCAATGTGGCTCGACCGGTGTTGATGCCCCAAACTTTTTTGAGCTTCAAATGTACTGGTCTTTAATACGTCAGAAGAAAACAAAGAAAATAAAAATCATAGGCGTATTCAGGGAATGTAAAATGGGGGGGGATTTTCTGAAGAAAAAATGTCCTGTTCGTGATTGTTTGGGACGATAGGAACGTCACATGTGGGCATTGTATGCTGTAATTTGTTAAATTTAATATATTGCGCATAGGCGGATCCAGGGAAAAAAACATGGGGGGGGGGGCACCTTGCGCGCAACGCTTTTATCATCTTACTAATTTGAAGTTGGGCCTAATTTGAGGGTGTGTATCGCCTCCCAATGTTGTATCCTGAGTGTGCCTCTGCCCCCAAAATATGTACAATCCCAGTATCTATGATGTGTATTGCATTGAAATTGTTTCTGACGCATTTATTGCACTGCAAACCACGAAGGAAGTATGCGCCGCAAAACCGGATTCGTAACACCCTCCCCAAAACAGGAGCCTGGAACCACCTCTGCTGGACCCATTTTTTTTCAAAATTGACACAACACGCGCCATTCAACTGTAGGAAAAGTCACAAAGTTTCAGGACGCTAGGCCTAACGGTTTAGAATCGGCAAGTGAAAAACCACCGGGAGGGGCATAATCTGCCCCCGCAGGGAATAGGGTTAAAATATGACCCAACGGCTTTTGCGTTAAAGCTGAGCAACTAGATCTTTTTGGAAGGAAAGATTTAAGATTTGGAGATTTCTTAGTACTCCCTACAATATGGCTATCTCAGCTAAAAACTAATGTTAAAGGTGTACTATTCCCATTAACGATACATCACAATTAGTCAGCTGTAACTGAGTTTGCATTCAGGCCGGAAATTACGAAGCACAAGGCCCAAGGCTATATAACCAGGCCGCTGCCGGGCCGGCCGGCCGGCGGCGGTGGCCGTCCGGCCCGGCGGCGGTACAATCTCTGGCAAAGGCGTCGCAGCGGTTCTCACCAACTTGTGGCCGGCGCGGTGGCGGCGGTGTACAGTCTCTGACAGCGGGCCCCCGCTCCAGCGCGCCGTGTGGGCGGAACATGCCTTTACTGGAACAATAATTGTGGACCATTGGAGTGTTTCAGGCACAATTGGAGGCCATTCCAGGAATCTTGAAGAAACGAGCTTCCCATCGAGCATAAATACTTGTATCCATCTCTCTTAGATAACACATTAAAGGGGGGTAACAATCAAGCCACTTTGCATTGCCTTAACCCGCGAGTTACTGGGGTATATTTCATAACGCGACTTACTGGGGGGGCTATTTCCCCCCCCCCCCCCTCTGATCTCCGGAACAACTGGACCGAATGTAAAAATTCAAACGGCATTCGATAGACCTGGGAAATTTATTGAGGGAAACATAATATTGTTGACCTCGGGGTCACCGATAACGTCACAGGTCAGGTCAAGTACAAAATGTTTGACCGTGTCAAAAGGTCTCGATGGATGGAATTGTCGCGCAAAATTGCGATATTAAACGCATAAACTGTCGATACATCGGTATGATTCGTGTGTCTGACACTTCTAAGTACCTTTCTAAGCTGTTTATGATCTTGGGTCAGGTCAAGGTCATCCGAGGTCACGAGGTCAAACTGCAGATTACGGTCATTAGGCGTTGTAACACATGTTTATGGGTTTGTTTTTCGTCTAGAACGCGAAAAATGACCTTAGAACATTGTTTGTTCCATATAAATAGAAGTAAAAAGCAAAAATGGAAATGCGTTTTTTATGCATAGTAATGCTGTGAGAAGTGGTCGATTTGTGTCATTTAAAGGTCATAACTCGGTCATTTTTAAAGATATCGACTTTAAATTTGGTACACATATTCAACGCATACGTCTCGATCACATGTATTCCGGTTTGTGGATAATTCTGATTTTTTCTTGAAAATTTTGTTTAAAAAAAAAAAAATATTTGGATTTCTCAAAATTTTGAATTAAAAAAAACTCAAAAATCTGAGATTGCAGTTTCGTAGCGCAGTCTATTGTCAGTAATTTGATTTAAAACAATTTAGTTTATCTCAAATATCGTACCTTTGACAGCGTTTTCCGCAAACCATTATTTTGCAACAAAACCCGAAGAACATGACGTCACTCTGACGTCATTCCCGGTTGACCTATCATAGCCTCATATTTTTACGTTTGCCAACATGTGTAGAATTGATGTGAGAGAAGGTACTGCAAGTTTGGTGACGATACCGGTGTTCGTTTAGGAGTTATTGCAAAATAACGGGGGGGGGGGCAAAAAATAGCCCCCCCAGTAACTCGCGGGTTAACACTGTGGAGCGAGATTCGACTGCCATGGTGACGTCACAGCTACCAAACAACTTGCGCCCCCACATAGAACCGCCTCCAACATCGGCCGACGGATCCGCCGGGATCCGAGATCTCAGGCACCATTTTGCATTGGGATCCACTTGGATTTCAGATCCGCCATTATACAGATGCGTATTTTCGGAACCCATATTTTAAGAAATTGTCAGTACTTTTTAATTCGTTGTAAAGAGAACTAGTATGGCCGTATACTCTTAGTCATATTTTGTCAAGAAATACTATAATTATGGCATAATAAATAATTCGGATCCTGTCGGATCCGAGATCTCTTAGGGTCATAGATCCACTTTAATTTGTATCATGGGATCCAGTGGGATCATAGATACAACATTGCTTTTTACATCTGATTCCAGCCAGACAGAACCGAAGGTATTGCTGCCGCGGTACCTTCCAGCCTATCCTGTCAGACAGAACGGAAGGTATTGCTGCCGCGGTACCTTCCAGCCTCTCCTGTCAGACAGAACCGAAGGTATTGCTGCCGCGGTACCTTCCAGCCTCTCCTGTCAGACAGAACGGAAGGTATTGCTGCCGCGGTACCTTCCAGCCTCTCCTGTCAGACAGAACCGAAGGTATTGCTGCCGCGGTACCTTCCAGCCTCTCCTGTCAGACAGAACCGAAGGTATTGCTGCCGCGGTACCTTCCAGCCTCTCCTGTCAGACAGAACCGAAGGTATTGATGCCGCGGTACCTTCCAGCCTCTCCTGTCAGACAGAACCGAAGGTATTGCTGCCGCGGTACCTTCCAGCCTCTCCTGTCAGACAGAACCGAAGGTATTGCTGCCGCGGTACCTTCCAGCCTCTCCTGTCAGACAGAACGGAAGGTATTGCTGCCGCGGTACCTTCCAGCCTCTCCTGTCAGACAGAACCGAAGGTATTGCTGCCGCGGTACCTTCCAGCCTCTCCTGTCAGACAGAACCGAAGGTATTGCTGCCGCGGTACCTTCCAGCCTTTCCTGTCAGACAGAACCGAAGGTATTGCTGCCGCGGTACCTTCCAGCCTCTCCTGTCAGACAGAACGGAAGGTATTGCTGCCGCGGTACCTTCCATCCTCTCCTGTCAGACAGAACGGAAGGTATTGCTGCCGCGGTACCTTCCAGCCTCTCCTGTCAGACAGAACGGAAGGTATTGCTGCCGCGGTACCTTCCAGCCTCTCCTGTCAGACAGAACCGAAGGTATTGCTGCCGCGGTACCTTCCAGCCTCTCCTGTCAGACAGAACCGAAGGTATTGCTGCCGCGGTACCTTCCAGCCTCTTCTGTCAGACAGAACCGAAGGTATTGCTGCCGCGGTACCTTCCAGCCTCTCCTGTCAGACAGAACGGAAGGTATTGCTGCCGCGGTACCTTCCAGCCTCTCCTGTCAGACAGAACGGAAGGTATTGCTGCCGCGGTACCTTCCAGCCTCTCATGTCAGACAGAACGGAAGGTATTGCTGCCGCGGTACCTTCCAGCCTCTCATGTCAGACAGAACGGAAGGTATTGCTGCCGCGGTACCTTCCAGCCTCTCCTGTCAGACAGAACCGAAGGTATTGCTGCCGCGGTACCTTCCAGCCTCTCCTGTCAGACAGAACCGAAGGTATTGCTGCCGCGGTACCTTCCAGCCTCTCCTGTCAGACAGAACCGAAGGTATTGCTGCCGCGGTACCTTCCAGCCTCTCCTGTCAGACAGAACGGAAGGTATTGCTGCCGCGGTACCTTCCAGCCTCTCCTGTCAGACAGAACGGAAGGTATTGCTGCCGCGGTACCTTCCAGCCTCTCCTGTCAGACAGAACGGAAGGTATTGCTGCCGCGGTACCTTCCAGCCTCTCCTGTCAGACAGAACCGAAAGTATTGCTGCCGTGGTACCTTCCAGCCTCTCCTGTTCGATAGCCCCTCCTGCGATACGGTCTGTCGGTCTATTTCTGAACCCGGCAGACGGCCACGACTCAGCGATAGTGCAGTAATACATCAGATTCGCCCAAGAGATCCGAAGTTCTTTAAGTTCTTCAAATCTAAAACCCCACCACTCAAGCCCGTCCAAAGAACACCACAGGTTGTCATGGTCGCACTATCACACCGCGACACCATAACGTCATCACACCATCACACAATCACACGGCACCACATCACACTATCACACGTCACCACGTCACACCATCAAATGTCATCACGTCACATCGTCACATCATCACACGTCATCACGCTACACCATCACACGTCCTCACATCATACCATCACACGTCACCACGTCACACCATCACACGTCACCACATCACACCATCACACCGTCACACCATCACACGTCACCACGTCACACCATCACACGTCATCACATCACACCGGCACACCATCACACGTCACCACGTCACCACATCACACCATCACACGTCACCACGTCACACCATCACACGTCATCACATCACACCGGCACACCATCACACGTCACCACGTCACCACATCACACCATCACACGTCACCACGTCACACCATCACACGTCATCACATCACACCGGCACACCATCACACGTCACCACGTCACCACATCACACCATCACACGTCGCTACGTCACACCGGCACACCGGCACACCATCACACGTCACCACGTCACCACATCACACCATCACACGTCACCGGTCACCACATCACACCATCACACGTCGCTACGTCACACCATCACACCATCACACCATCACACGTCACCACGGCACATCATCACACGTCACCACATCACACCATCACACGTCACACCATCACACCATCACACCATCACACGTCACCACGGCACATCATCACACGTCACCACATCACACCATCACACCATCACACCATCACACGTCACCACGTCACACCATCACACGTCACCACATCACACCATCACACCATCACACCACCACACGTCACATCATCACACGTCACCACGCCACACCTCTCATCAGGAGAGACACATCGTCCATATATCAGGTGCATATATATCATCGTCCATATATCATGGTGCAGCAATTTGACTTGACATAATGAGGATGGCGCCGGTGATGAAGAGCATTTGCATACACTGGACGTTTTGTATATTTTCCACACGCGCTAATAAATAATAACCAACTTGAGCAAAAATAATCCTGGGTTTTTAGTAGCTCTGACATTATAAAGTAACAATTTATGAATGGCAAGAAGCGTTCGAAACATCAGCAATTCTCAAAAATGACCAATAGAGTTGCCTCGGTATCTTGCAGTGTCTAACGGCATCTTTTCAGTCGTTCGAAATAAATAAGAAAATAAGTCTTTGTTCGTCCGACGAAATAAATCTCGGCAATGTCACAATTATAAGTTTTGGGCCCCGTAAATCCCTCCATCTGTCAATTAGTGGTGAAAAGCAAAGTTTCGCAAATATAAATCATTAAATTACTCTCAGTATCAAGCGATGGATTTAGTAAGCCGCTCACGGATATGGTCCATCCAGTATCTAAGCCGCAGACCAATAACTTGAAATGACATTGTTGTCTCGTGGTGGGTTCAGTCGCACGACATACAACAGTGACTTGAACGATTTACATACAGCCTCAAGATCATCGCTGTTGCATCTGCCGATGCAGTATAACTGCCTCGTTATTCCCATGAGAAGGGTCACATCTTGATCAGCGACATGAGCAACAGTGACTTGAAAGATTTTTAAAAAGATTGAGAAAGGCCTCTCCTCGCATAGGCGTAGGAACAGGGGAGAAAGGGGTCATGCCCCACTTTTGGGGTGATATTGAAATATTGTATTTTGCTTAAAGGGTCACCTTGAAAGTTGTCTTGAATTCAACCATACGGTGCATCTTGAGCTCAAAACTACGAATATGACTTTGGTTTGGACAACTCATGGATATATGTGGAGAAAGAAGTAAGTTTCTCTTTCTATTTCACGAGAAATCGTACGATAGCAGCTGGCGTTCTGGCTCCGCCCCGCTCCGCCTGACGCCAAGTACAGTCGCTGACAAAGGCCGCCGCGCCGCCCGGGCGGCTGAGCGGATATTAACGAGGCGTCGTGATCAGAGACTACGTGCCAGAGAGTGTACCTGCCTCCGGCAGCGAGCGTTCATGTCTCGATCGTGGCCCGGAACAACGGACATGAAACCGGGTCCACTAGTCCTGTGTCGAAATTTGTTAACGTTGGGAGGTAATTCTTTCACCACAACACATGTGGTGTTTTGTCAGTCTCTACAGGGTGCAGCAAGCCGCACAAAGCAACGCTCGCTTTGATCTGGAGCTTTACGTGACGGGATTGAGTAAATTACCTGAGCTGACGTAAAAACATTCCATCGAATAGTGCTTCACGTACTCCTTCGAACTCGGCTCGAACTCGGAATCGACACCCCCCCCCCCACCCCTCGAACTCGGTTCCTATTAAACGTAGACAAAAACCGAAAATACGGCTCGAAAGCTCGTCAAAAATATTTGCGAAACTATGTCTGTCATGTTTTTGTTCAGATCAATATTGAAGTCACCAGAGGTCATCAAAGATCAGATTTCTAGTTTTGGGACTTCGCTCCAGCAACCCCCAAATATCTCGGCGACTATGATGGCAAGGAGCAAACGGGGAAAACAATCGAAAGCTCTTGAAACATAGAATTGCATTTGATGCCAATTTTTTTTTAGCTCAGGTCAATATGTTTGGCTCCAGAGGTCATCAAAGGTCATAAAAACTATTTTTGGCAAAACAGTTTTTTCGCAAATAACTTTTTGCCTAATAAAGATAAGGAAATTATTTTGACGCTATCGTGCTTGTCTTGTCAAGGCGCTTTGAATCATATTGATGTTGACCAGGTTAGGTCAACTTAAATTTGACCTCAGTTCAAGGTCAAGTGGTGACCCAAGTAGGTCATGCTGCACATTGTCATTGGGAGACGTATCTCGACGAGAAAACACATTGGTGCCGGTTTCACTTCGCTATCTTCATTATGTCGAGTTAATGACAAAAAGTGTGGGAGACTCAGAGGTGAAAAAAGTTAGCGACACGCCAACGCAAGTTGCTGTCAGCTGAATGGACTATGAGACAGCTTCACAGTTTGTTTTCTTTCTTTTATAGAGCTATCTTGAGCTGTCGCCTTGAGCTGGCTTGAGCTGTCCGCCTGTCAAAGCCTCATCGAGAAACATGCAAAGTTCGCTATTTTGATTTAGTAGCGGTGATTCTTTGCGACAGCCGTCACGGAAAAATCCCGGCGTTGTGACTGCCTGCCTATGTTAAAATCCCATAGGCGTCGGAAGCTTACCGGTGGGACGGCTATCAGCTGTCTACAGTGCAACGTTTGTGGCGCGGTGTTTTTCAACTTACCCGTTGGAAGTTCACCTTATCATGTAATGTTGTTGCAAAATCATCCGTTAGATGTCGCTACCTGTTTCCTATGATGTATAGTTTTAAGCAATTTTTAACTTTAATTTTTAGCAATTTAAGCTGAAAAGAAAAGAGAGAAATAATTGTGTTTGTCAGACCCAAAACCAAAAGACAACATTTGGGAAGTATTACATAGCGACACCTAGCGGCAAACACTTGCAAAAAGTCAACTTTTAGTGGGAGTAATTTCAATGTGTGCCGCTTCGAGTGCTCCAGGACTCGTTGGCGACCCGACTAGCGTATTGAAGATTAATTAGAGGGTGCTTTTCATTGATTGTTTGCCTGTCATGGGTAAAGTAACTGCCAATGCTCCAACGAGGCAAAGGGTGGTCTGTGGTCACCGGGGTTGCAACCATGAAGCGGAACTTCGCAATATGAAGAGGCACAACGAAAGGAAGATGATCCAGATCATGGCGTAATGCGCATCAAGAATGCGTCGTTTGGTGTTGGGGGCAAGTGGGGACGACGGTGGAACGGGCTTAACCCAGATGAAGCAACAACAAGCATCCAACGAGCAGGTAGGGCAAAAGTCCCAGATTCGGACACGTCCGAATTTCCTGAGTTTTCATGCTATCAAAATGCAGACGATACCGACGCATTGTTTACATTCTGATAGCATGAAAAGTCCTTGGATCGGACGTGTCCGGGGTTATAGCAGTTGACCCTATCTTAAGTTATTGTGCTAAGTTGTTAAGTTCAATTCATACACATCATTTTATTATTAAATTGTTAATGTTAACTACAGAAATGTTCCAAATAAATCAAGCAGTTTTCAACACATTTCAATTTCAATGCAATCAATGCATTTTTAGGCTATGTGGATGATAGATGAGCCACTAATACATTGAACATCATTTGATTAATTGTTTTCCAGGGCATGTCAACTATGATGTTAAGTTTTTATGTGGGCGAGGATGGATGACATGATTATAATTAATATATGGAGGTTGGAAATGATCTTACGCATGTCAAAGTATTTTTATTTTTGGCAAAATAAATGTACAAAACAATGAAACAAGCTTTCGGCATTACGCCATCGTCAAGTCTGACTAAATTAACATGTTTTTGATTTTCAAAAGCTAGAGCGCACAATCACATTCTCTCAGGCATCCTCTCAACAGCATATTCACTTTTAACATATTGCAATTCGTTGTAAATTCTGTGGAACATTGTACATGGCAAATAACAATTTAGAACAAAGTATCATGACATACAAAACATACAACACGACATGCAAACAATATACCATTCAATGATGACAATCTATCATACCTGCAATGTCAGCCGCATACATTAATAAAGATAAATATTGCATCAAACATTGGTGCATATCGGGCGTAAACACTGCCAAAATGAAACATTGATAAACACTGCCGCTGTTCTGAGCTCGTTCCAGTCAATTAGTCGTGAGTCGGGCAAGTCGGTGAGGAGCTTGTGTGTGTGTGTGTGTGTGTGTGTGTGTGTGTGTGTGTGTATAGGTGTGCCTTGTGCCTGAGTGAGTGAGTGAGCGAGTGAGTGAGAGAGTGAGTGAGTAAACGAGCGAGTAAATGAGTGAGTGAGTGAGTGTGTGAGTGAGCGTGTGAGTAAGTAAGTGAGTGAGTAAGAGAAGAAGTGAGTGAGTGTTATGACCTATGGTTTACGAGCGAGGGGCCATGAGCTTTTCATCATGTTTAACGTGGGCTTTAGGTCTCTAATTTTTACTGATTCAGTTATTTTTAGTTCAGCGGAGTCCCGCCCCCAACCGATTATATCGATAGTAAAGCCGGAGTTGATTTCAGTGCTACTTGAGTTGAAGTGCGAATCAGCGATATGTTCTCCTAGTGGGGTGTCGGGTTTTCTCAGGCGAGCGTCACTAAGGTGCTCGTTGAAACGATAACGTACAGGGCGAGTACTTTCTCCAATGTAAAACTCAGTCCTTCCATTTCTTTCACAGATACTGCAGGTAATTTTATAGACTGTGTTCTTCTTAGTGCACTTACCCTTCAGTCCACTCTCACAGGTGTGGCAGTGTTTGGTCCCGGCTGGGCAGGGCGGCTTAGAGAAGGCTGAAGTAATAAGTTTGTGTCCTACTGTGGGGCCACTAATCCAGGCTACTTTGATGTTAGTTTTGGATCTTTTCAAAATACCGTTGACTCTTCTAACGACGTTTTCGTCTAAGTAGGGAAGCCGCATGAAAATATCGTGTTCTTTCTTACGCATAATTTTACGTTCACCACGCTTGTGAAGGTTATTCTTTATGCTAGTGTCTAACATGGCGGTAGGGTACCCGTTCTGCTCGAACAAAAATTGTATGCGTTTGACGCTACGATCCCTCGTCTGGTCGTCAGATGACACTCTCACCGCTCGCCTAATCTGGGAATTAAGAACGGCCTTCTTGGTGCTCATGGGGTGGGCGGACGTAAAGTGGAGAATAATCGGGGCTGCCATCGGTTTAAAGTATAATTCCGTGGTGTACTCACTGGTGGGGTATGGGGTATATTCAAGCAAACGTCAGGCATCGCGATGGGAAACAGGATAGCCCCTCCCGTGGCCATCACCTTCATGCATATATTAGAGACTGGATTTATGTCGAACTTTGAATTTGCCCCTGCCCTATACTTACGTTACATTGACGATATAGTCGGTGTCTGGACACATGGAATTGATCGCCTGAACCATTTTTACGACTGCATTAATGCTTACAACCGATCCATAAGCTTCACAATGGAGTCTACCTTCAGCACAGGTCAACTTCCTTTCCTAGACACCCTGATAACAGTATACCCCACCAGTGAGTACACCACGGAATTATACTTTAAACCGATGGCAGCCCCGATTATTCTCCACTTTACGTCCGCCCACCCCATGAGCACCAAGAAGGCCGTTCTTAATTCCCAGATTAGGCGAGCGGTGAGAGTGTCATCTGACGACCAGACGAGGGATCGTAGCGTCAAACGCATACAATTTTTGTTCGAGCAGAACGGGTACCCTACCGCCATGTTAGACACTAGCATAAAGAATAACCTTCACAAGCGTGGTGAACGTAAAATTATGCGTAAGAAAGAACACGATATTTTCATGCGGCTTCCCTACTTAGACGAAAACGTCGTTAGAAGAGTCAACGGTATTTTGAAAAGATCCAAAACTAACATCAAAGTAGCCTGGATTAGTGGCCCCACAGTAGGACACAAACTTATTACTTCAGCCTTCTCTAAGCCGCCCTGCCCAGCCGGGACCAAACACTGCCACACCTGTGAGAGTGGACTGAAGGGTAAGTGCACTAAGAAGAACACAGTCTATAAAATTACCTGCAGTATCTGTGAAAGAAATGGAAGGACTGAGTTTTACATTGGAGAAAGTACTCGCCCTGTACGTTATCGTTTCAACGAGCACCTTAGTGACGCTCGCCTGAGAAAACCCGACACCCCACTAGGAGAACATATCGCTGATTCGCACTTCAACTCAAGTAGCACTGAAATCAACTCCGGCTTTACTATCGATATAATCGGTTGGGGGCGGGACTCCGCTGAACTAAAAATAACTGAATCAGTAAAAATTAGAGACCTAAAGCCCACGTTAAACATGATGAAAAGCTCATGGCCCCTCGCTCGTAAACCATAGGTCATAACACTCACTCACTTCTTCTCTTACTCACTCACTTACTTACTCACACGCTCACTCACACACTCACTCACTCACTCATTTACTCGCTCGTTTACTCACTCACTCTCTCACTCACTCGCTCACTCACTCACTCAGGCACAAGGCACACCTATACACACACACACACACACACACACACACACACACACACAAGCTCCTCACCGACTTGCCCGACTCACGACTAATTGACTGGAACGAGCTCAGAACAGCGGCAGTGTTTATCAATGTTTCATTTTGGCAGTGTTTACGCCCGATATGCACCAATGTTTGATGCAATATTTATCTTTATTAATGTATGCGGCTGACATTGCAGGTATGATAGATTGTCATCATTGAATGGTATATTGTTTGCATGTCGTGTTGTATGTTTTGTATGTCATGATACTTTGTTCTAAATTGTTATTTGCCATGTACAATGTTCCACAGAATTTACAACGAATTGCAATATGTTAAAAGTGAATATGCTGTTGAGAGGATGCCTGAGAGAATGTGATTGTGCGCTCTAGCTTTTGAAAATCAAAAACATGTTAATTTAGTCAGACTTGACGATGGCGTAATGCCGAAAGCTTGTTTCATTGTTTTGTATATTTATTTTGCCAAAAATAAAAATACTTTGACATGCGTAAGATCATTTCCAACCTCCATATATGATGTTAAGTTGTTTGTTTTGGATTTGCGAATAAAATATGTAAAGCTAAAAAGCAACAGTAAATACCATATTCCTGGCTGGAGTACTGCTGGTAGTATAGCAAGGTATGAACATTTATCCAATAATACAATTTATCCCGCATTTATCCATCCAGGATGCCCCCCCCCCGTTACATCATCCAGCCTGGAGGAAGAGATTGAGGATGATCCAGGTTAGTTACAATGGATATGTCAAACGCCAATTTGCTTCCATACACAATGCTGTTAATTTTTGTAAACGCTGTTTGCAGGCCTATATATAATACGTTTTTGGAATCAATTTATTCATATTATAGTTGCAGCACCCCTCTCGCAGAATCCAAAAAGATCTGATGACTCATCCAGGTAGGTGTATTTTGCCAAATGACAAAAAGTGAAACGGACGTGGACGGTATCTGTGAAATAAATATCACGAATCATCACAAATCATCACTGTTGGCACAACTCCTTCAACTCCAACTAAATATATAAGCTTATATGTCTATGCGCCACATTTGCCACATCTCGCACGCACCATATAGCATGTCATCGGTCAATGCGCCACATTTGTCTTAAATTCGTAACAGATCGGTCGGCATTTCATTATCGCATTTATATGTTCGCCTCATAACTAATTCCAATCACTCACCAAGAACTGCTTTGGGTCTATTTCTGATCTACGAAAGTGGCACACAGCTACTTTCTATCCATAATAACTACACGTATCGCATCGTGCCACTCCGACACGCCTGTCGCCGAGGAAAGCAAATGGCGTCCTTCCAGGAAAATAGAGATGTTCCTCACAGGATATAAACAAATCAAGGATGAGAGAAACCAAGGATGAGAGAAAGTAAGGATGAAAGAAATTAAGGATGAAAGAAATTAAGGATGAAAGAAATTAAGGATGAAAGAAATTAAGGATGAAGCAAATTAAGGATGGATTTGAACCGGCACTCACACATATTTTGCGGGTAACTTGGTTGTTTACTCTTACATATTTCTTTAAAGTGTGGTACTGGTATAAGATATAACCTGCTATGAATCCTTGGTGTACATGTAACAGTGATATGTAACAGTCTGGTAAACTGGATTTGTAAGCAGTTTTCAGGGTTTTTCTCCACAATAATTGACTGGCATGACTGGCTGCTGGTGCCTGAATAAAATTAATATTGAAGACCTATAGCTTTTAATACCATGCATATTTGTTGACATATATGTTAAAGTATTTAAACCTTTTCACTAGTAAGTGTCAGCTATCCATTTCAGGTAGAGCTTGCTGGCTGTTATATGCCAAGCTTTAACCCTATTTGTAACAGGGGGGCGGATTCCGCCCCCCCTCATGTTTTTCGCAGATATCTCCAGAACGGCTGGGAGCAGGCCCATGAAATTTTGGGACTTTTCATAGAATTGAATACCGCATTTGGAGATAACATTTTGAGTTCCTAACCTGAACAGAGGCAGTTCCAGGGCACAGTTTTGGGTGGGTTCGGAGGCGACATTTGGCGATAATACGGAAATGCGACCTTCACGGGTTTCTTCCCAACTGCCTCAAGTATGAAAGCGTTACATCAGTTTACGGTGATTGCAACAAGTGAAAATTAGTTGATGTTAATGAAATATCATAAAAATTGCATGGCAGAGGCAGTTTCAGAGGCTTGAAAAGGGGGGGGGGGGTTCCAGGAAGTATTCAATGCTTGGCGGGACGCCAATAGAGCGATGTAAGGGACATTTATAGCTATCAAGATGTAAAAGATAGCTTCTGCTTCCATTATTTGCATAATTTATTACATATATAGTTTCAGGGGCGTGTTCAGGCACATGCAAAGGGGGGTGACTGGCATGGTGATGACGATATGCCAGCGATAACGGCGCAATATACGTTTAGCTTATAATGATATATGCACATATGAGGCCAGAAAAGGGAATAAAGTCATTTTTGGCAGAGGCGCGCTCAGGAATGGAAGAAAGAGGGTCATATTATTGCAAGGAAACTAAGAGGCATGGGCGTACAATGACATAACATACTGCAGTTTTCGAATGAAACACGCACCACAGGCTACTCTACGAACGATTATAAGATAATAGGCGAGTCCAGGTAGGGTAAAAAGGGGGGTAAGCAATATTAATTGAAGTTGTAAGTGAAATAGTTACTGTTGACTAGTTAGTATCATAATAGCGGATAATAGACTTATCAAAAGGTCTTGTGCCGCGCCAGTGTGGATCCTGGATACGCCTATGATGAAGTACAACATGCAAAAAGGAACTATCTACGATCAGTAACATATTTATAGTGCTGGGTAGCAACTTGTCTGCGGTTAATATTTTTTCCCAATTTGACCTCCCTCTTTCACTAACCTGGTACCGTCTATGGCAAAAGATATGATTTATAACAGTTTTGTATAATGTCACAATCACATACCATTTCATTTATAAAAAAAACATAAAAAAATGGTTTTATTACGCATTTACTTCACCCCCATATTGAGTGACCTGCACACGCCTATGATTTTTGCATTTTCAAACGTCACCATCATATATCAATTTCCAATTCAATCTCTATCGATTCCTATGAGTTGTGTTAAAATCGGTCAATAAACATGAAAGCTATGTTGGATCAAAAATACCACTAAAATTTGTAGTTTTTGCCCCCCTGTTTTCCCCCTATCCAAAATTTAGATTTGTTTTATTATTTAGAAATGTAGATCGTGTTGAGGGGAAGCAAACACCGTTTCATTTGTGAAAATCGGACGGGTAGATCTCGAGATCTCCGGGGGGGGGGCGGAATCCGCCCCCCTGGTTACAAATAGGGGTAACCTGGAGCCTGTTACAAATAGGGTTAATGACCTTTAATACCTATTATGCAATTACCCTTGCCACTGCCACATGTTCAATAAAATATATTTTCACAAATAGGGATGCCACCAAAATTATCTAAGATAGTTTTTAAGTGACTTCCTGTATTTCATGGTCATCCAGCCAAGAGGAGCCTATTGGAGCCTAAGGAGCCTATTGGAGCGTGTGACTGCTCTGGAAAAGGCAATCAACAAGATTTGTTTAAGGCTCGGGGTCATCTCTGCAGGTAGGCATATGCACTTCAAATGTGTAATCTTGTGTAAGAAATTTCCAGGAGAAAGTCAAAGTGGAAGTCTAGAACCATTGTATTATGTGCACATTGTAAGCAGGAAAATAGTTGGCCTCACATTTAAGCCTTAATTTCTTATTGTATTTTCATGCTCCTGATCTAAATAATTCATTTTTAGGCAATAGTGCCATTTGAGAGGTTGAGTGAAATATACCCACGGTAATATATAGCAAGTGACATCATACAGTATAGTCCTCGCCCGGGTAGGGAGGGGAAGGGGGTGCCCCCTCGTTTTTTAGGAATACCTCGCGTAGTTTTCAACCAATAGGTTTTCAATCAATAGGTGTTTCCAGGTGACACTTGTGGTTTCCACGGAGATTGTGACCTCGATTGACCTTTTCAGAGGTCAACCGAGGTCTTTGACCTCCGATGACCTCAGATTACTTTTTTTTTCTGGCAGTTTCTAGGACATTTTGTGACGCTGATTTAAAATCTGGGATCCATTTTGCATACTTTCATGCTCCACTGGGGTCATGCGCTTCCACAGGTCAACCGAGGTCACTGACATCAGATGACCTGACATGACCGTTTTGGAATTCAGCAGTTTCTAGGACATTTTGTGGTGCTGATTTCAAATTTGGCACCCATTAAGCATTATGATATGCTCATTCACGATTCTAGCTCGATTAAATTCAATTTATACGTATGCGCATTTACAATTTTGATGACTTTTGACGACATAACCTCTTAAAAACGGGTATCAACGGCTCCCACTCGTCACAAGAAACACGCTCGTTTTTTAATCGAAGCTCTAGCTCTATTAGGGGCGAAACGACAGGGAGGCGGTGTCCCCCCCCCCATCCCGAACACGTAGTGATTTTGGCATACCCGGGTGAGGGTTAACCCGCGAGTCACTGGGGGGGGGGGCTTTTTTAGCCCCCCCCCCTTAGGAATATTATAAATATCTCAATAACTAATGCAGATATCGACGTCAAACTTTCAGTATCTTTCCGGTCATCATTTGTACACCTTTTGACAACTACAAAAAATCGTCAGAATTTTTTCGAGATATAGTGAATTTAGTGACGTCATTAAACACGACTTTGACACAAAAATCGGCTTAACTTTGCCAGGCCGTACAAATGCCGCATTTGAAGAAAAATGCAATCGAAAAACTCTAAAAGGTAGACAATTGCAAGGGCTACAAACCAGTGCCATACCAAATTTCAAAATGATATCATCTTTTTTGACTGTCGTGGCATAAAAGTATGGGTAAATCATGACGTCATATTTTGAAATTGCGTTTTTTGGCTTTTATTGACCGGATACAGACAAATAAATGCTAGCACTGTTTTTTATAGATAAAACTGATATAGCAGCATGTTTGTTTTCATTTCGATTTATCAATTTCAAATTTTGACCTTCAGTGACCTGAACTTGACCTGAACTTGACACTAACTTCACGCAAATGAAGTCAGGTGGTAAAATGACTACCACTATCGAACTCTACGCCATGGGAGAGTATGAAGGACTTCGGCCGGACTATACTCACTCTCAACCGGATGTCACACACGCTTGACGCCAGCAGTCGCAGAAATCCCTCCATCGCAGAGGTGCACGACGTGGCGGCCATAGACACCATTTGGCGCGCTCTGTGCAGATGCCAGCCATATGGCGATGATGTGGTAAGTCTTGAGCGTTTTTGTTGTTGTATTTCTTAGGCCTCTTGAAACATGTGAAGCTCATGGCAGGACGGTGTGTCAATTCAGCAGGATTCCAAGGCACGGAGTAAAACAAAAATAGTGAAATATTAGTATTTACTCGAACGTTTTCAAATACCTACGTTGTAAACTGTAATTTAAACGCTTGAGTAGCTCATAAAATAAACTTAGCGTAACTGATTTTAAACCTGCTTGCTTGTAACCAGAGCAAGAATGCTGCGAACTTCTGCCGGTCGATGGCCGCGGAGCTGAGGCACAGGAGAGTTGGCCTGAACGCGGCGGGCTCCAACATGGGAACCGATAGCCAGCGGATCATGGACTCCATGGACGACATCCGGTCGGTGGCCGACTTGCAGCGCATCCGGGACACCAGACACGGTACTGTGGACATCGCGGCAGGAGGCGTCCGCCGTCTTGTAGCCCGTCGTCTGGTACCACAGTCATGTGATGTGCCGCGTGAGTGTGTGCTCGCGGCACACACGGTGCTGCATGAGCCCCGCTGCGCCACCGGCTGCAACCAGCAGCTCCGCAAGCTGCTGTGGCAGAACTGTGACGCTATACGCAACCTGCGGCCGTACGTCGAGCTAGTAGTGCGACTGTGGCTGATCAGTCCGACGGAAAGCGTCGTCGAAAGTATGGCTAGCGCTGTACAGGAGGTGTTTGGTGTGCATCGCCAGCTCGACCACTCAAACGCCGCGCTCGAACTTGTGGTGAGATGGAACGGCCCTGAACTCTGCAAGGCGGATGGCCTGATCCGAGCTTTTCAGCGCCAGGCGGGCTTCAACTTTGTCTGACACATGACGGGGCCTCACCAGACGGCGGCCGGTGCCGTAATCACACGGCACAAAAACACGCCGTCACCGAAAGCCTCCCTATACAACTGAAGACTGTGAAGACTGTGAACAACTGAAGTGTGGTGCTGTGAATAGGGAGTGAAAAACTGTCCGCTGTTCCTTTTGCGCTGCGTTTTAGGAGAAAATTTATCCATGAGTTGTTAGTAGAAAAGCACATCGAGTAGTCGGCGCAAGTCAGTCAAAGCCAAGTTCTCTGGGAAATCGCCTGTTTTCCTTAGGGCAAGTGATGCATGACTAAGCTTTCTTGGCAGTGCTGGGTGCGCCAGAAGATAACACATGTTGGTGTCTGTCGCGGGAACGGCTACCATAGCAGCGCAACTGGTGGCTGTCGGGTTTGTGCGTACGAACATACCGCATTGCCCGCTATCATGCAGTACTTGCTGTGCCGGCCAACATGTTTTGGGTCGCAAAACGTATGGTTTCTTTCCTCTTTTAGCCCGAAATGTCGAGTTGAGCACTTTACTCGGATGTGAGACAGATATGAGCGGTTGAGAGTTTGGGTAAACAATAGATACCATCTGGACGGGTATCGGCTTTTACAAGTATTGTGGAAGACTGAATGATAAACATTTTAGTGTATATTTTGTCTTTACTGTGCATTGGTACTCAGTATCAAATGGTTTGTGTGCAATTCAGCTCAGCAATCGCGAAAATCGGAGGATAAATTATGTTGTCACAAATGGGACAGCTTTCGCTTGCGTCGGTGACAGCTTGCGAGTTTTTTCACCTCTTGGGAGACTTCGGATGACCTCGGCAACCCTGTAGGGGTCACTGAACAAACACTGCACCTGGATCATCAAGCATGGCCTATGATAACATGATTCAGAAGCAATTGGACTTATTTCATGCGTATCTTGCGAATAAGAAGCATTTGAACAATTTCCCATTGACTTATAATGGGGAGGTCACGAAATTGACCCGACCTTAGGTCACCGATGTTAAAAACGAGATAAATGACTAGTATGTATATATGACCTTATGAAATCCTGTAATGGGGTCGCGTGACCTAGCCTAGTGACCTGACCTGAGACGACCCGAGGTCAAGCACTTCATACAATGTGTGTAATTGATGCCCGAACAGCTGTGCTAAAAACGGCGGCTCTGCGCGCCGCCGTTTTCCTGCTATCTTCGAAAAACCTTAACCCTATTCTAACAGGCTCCTGGCTACCCCTATTTGTAACAGGGGGGCGGATTCCGCCCCCCCCCCAAACCCCGGAGATCTCGAGATCTACCCGTCCGATTTTCAAAAATGAAACGGTGTTTGGTTACCCTCAACACGATATACATTTATAAATAATAAAACAAATCTACATTTTGGATAGGGGGCGACAGGGGGGCAAAAACTACAAATTTTAGTAGTATTTTTGATCCAACATAGCTTTCATGTTTATTGACCGATTTTAACACAACTAATAGGAATCAATAGAGATTGAGTTGGAAATTGATATATGATGGTGACGTTTCAAAATGCAAAAATCATAGGCGTGTGCAGGTCACTCAATTTGGGGGTGAAGTAAATGCGTAATAATAAAAAATATGTTGTTTTTTTGATAAATGAAATGGTATGTGATTGTGAAATTAGACAAAACAGTTATAAATCATATTTTTTGCCATAGACGGTACAGGTTAGTGAAAAAGAGAGGTCAAATTGGGAAAAATATTAACCGCAGACAAGTTGCTACTCAGCACTATACATATGTTACTGATCGTAGATAGTTCCTTTTTGCATGTTGTACTTCATCATAGGCGCATCCAGGATCCAAACTGGGGCGGCGAAAGACCTTTTGATAAGTATATTATCTGCTATTATGATACTAACTAGCAACAGTGACTATTTCACTTACAACTTCAATTAGCATTGCTTACCCCCCTTTTTACCCTACCTGGACTCGCCTATTATCTTATAATCGTTCGTAGAGTAGCCTGTAGTGCGTGTATCATCCGAAAACTGCAGTATGTTATGCCATTGTACGCCCATGCCTCATAGTTTCCTTGCAATAATATGACCCCCTTTCATCCATTCCTGAGCGCGACTCTGCAAAAAAAGACTTTATTCCCTTTTCTGTCCTCATATGTACATATATCATTATAAGCTAAACGTCTCTTTCGCCGTTATCGCTGGCATATCGTCATCACCATGCCAGTCACCCCCCTTTTCATGTGCCTGAACACGCCCCTGAAACTCTATATGTAATAAATTATGCAAATAATGGAAGCAGAAGCTATCTTTTACATCTTGATAGCTATAAATGCCCCCTACATCGCTCTATTGGCTTCCCGCCAAGCATTGAATACTTCCTGGAACCCCCCCCCCCCCTTTTCAAGCCCCTAAAACCGCCTCTGCCATGCAATTTGTATGATATTTCATCAACATCACTAATTTGTACTTGTTTCAATCACTGTAAACCGATGTAACTCCTTCATACTTGAAGCAGTTAGGAAGAAACCGTGAAGATCGCATTTCCGTATTATCGCCAAATGTCGCCTCCGAACCCACCCAAAGCTGTGCCCTGGAACCGCCTCTGTTCAGGTTAAGAACTCAAAATTTTGACTCCAAATGCGGTATTCAAGTCTATGAAAGGTCCCAAAATCAATGGGCCTGTTCCCAGCTGTTCTGGAGATATCTGCGAAAACATGAGGGGGGGCGGAATCCGCCCCCCCCCCCCCTGTCACAAATAGGGTTAAGGGCGGCTAAGCGCCCCCGGCACGGCACGGGTTAAAGAAGCCGCAATTGTGAAATATAGGTTATTGTTCACCCTTCTCTTTCCTAATATTTGTATATAAGTTTTCAATATGAGCAAAGCTTATAATATCAATCACATTAAAAATTTGCAGAAAAACTGGAATATATAAAGGAGACCTAGCAGATACAAGATTAACAAATTAGAAATGGGCCCATCGAAAAATGGTCTATTCTTTCTTCCACAGAGGTAGAATTATACCATTTTGAATGAGAATGTAATCATTCGCCTATGCAAATCATGTTATACTTTGTGCGTCACTTTGTATGGAACAAGTAATGTTAGATAGTCACTATTCTACTGCTAAACGAAATACGATTAGATTGATATGTAATAGTCTGTTCCAAAATGGACCAAGTTACTCACCCAAAGTTCGTCCATTTGGATTTTTGATCTATTGCTCTTCCTGATTTCAAAACAGTTTTTGTTTCAGCTTGTTAGCATTGTTACAAATCAAAACCCTTATTGTTTTGCCATTTGAAACTGAGTGTCCTTCCCGCTGTTGTATTATGTTTTCCGGGTAGCCCAAACAAATGCGCCGAGTTTCGAGGCTCACCATTTTGTTTTGGTAATAGATATGAAGTTGACACTTAGCACGCATACAAAATAATTCATTCTGCGTTACACAAAAAACGATTCATATCAATCAGATATTAAGTTTTGATGTTATAAAACATTATCTAAACCCTTTAAAAAACTGGTCTCTGACGTTTTTTTAAAAATTTCCACGCGTTTACGATCGGACCACCTTCAGCCCCGAGTCCCGACCACCGCCAACAAACGCAACTTCTACTGTCCGATACTGGCGCAGATGTGGAATGGAGGTGGAGCTCTTCCGCGCCAGTATCGGGCAGTGGAAGTCGCATTTGTTGGCGGTGGTCCGGGCTGAAGGTGGTCCGATCGTTAACGCGTGGAAAAAAAACGTCGAAAACCACGTTTTTTTAAGGGTTTAGATAATGTCTTATAACATCGAAACTAAATATCCGATTGATATGACTTTTATTTTGCTTAACGCAGAATTAATTGTTTCGTATGCGTACCAAGTGTTGACTTCATGTTCATTATCAAAAACAAAATGGTAAGCCTCGAAACAGAATTCGCCATGGGCCGGGCTGGCCCTATGGGCCATTGGCTGGTCCTGGGCTGGGGCCGGGCCTCAACTTTAAGGAAATCACAGGGCTCATGGCGGTCCTGGGCCAGACAATTTTGAAGTAATGCGCGAGTCGCACAAGCTCAGGTCAGAGCTCAAAAATATTTTAACCAGCATTTCACTTCACTTCATAGCAATACACAGGTGAGCGAAATTGAGCTCATCATAATAAATATTGATTGAATAGTGTATCAACACTCAAATAAATGATATCAGTACTATCTGAGTTATATGCAATAGTAGTTACTACCAGCTCCGCCAAATGTTTGACATTCCTAAGTGATGACGTCACTAAAGTCATGGTCTGTGGCCTTCAACCCATGAGTCAACGCAGGGCCTATTTTAAGAAGAAAAAAACACTGGGGGGGGGGGGGGGCAAAAACAAAATTAGGGCATCTTTTTGTTGCAAAAAGGTACCCCTATTTTTCCTCCGAGGATTTGGGCCGGTCACCTTATTTTGGTATTCACTTTTCGAATTTCCACACATTGATTTTGAGGACTTTTCCGAGAAAAAGCATATTTTGAGGGTCAAAAAACAAAACAACTACAAATCCGATATCGCCATTTGGAAGAGAATATAATTTCCTCTCTTTCGACGTTTTTATTTGCAATTTGTTTTATAACTATTTTATACGATCTTGCAAACATTTATTTTTTTTCCACCAAAAATGGCATGACATGAAGTCATTAAAACGTTATATCTCCCCAAATACTACAATAATTTCATGTAAATTTGGTCAGAAGACGTAGAATTGATGCAGTATAAAATACTGAAAGTTTCATGTTGATATATATATATATATATATATATATATATATCACAGTTTTAAAGTCATTGAGAAAATCCGAGGGGGGGCAGATTCTCCCCCCCCCCTGCACCCAGCAGGGCGCGTGTCACCGGGGCTGCTTGAATTGCATCAGGTGCGCTGTTTTGTCAATCATCGAAAGCAAGGAATACATACAAACTTCAAATTCAATCACTTGAGAGAAGAAGACAAATCAGTTTGCATGAAGTTTTCTCCTAAGATCATTGTTTTTCACGTTCAGTGCAGGGAACGCGCAGGGGGGAGGGGGAGAGGTACTTGTATTACATGCCCCCCCCCCCCCAAGATTCATGGGGGAGGCATTTGCTCCTGATGTCCGCCCCCCGGATCCGCCAGTGTTCCAC